>CM028358.1:32539502-32764217 GCA_016618105.1 Dendrobium huoshanense | reverse complement strand
CAAGTGTGCTTTTGGAGTCTCTTCCGGCAAATTTTCTGGTACGTTGTTCGACACCAAGGCATCGAAGTTGACCCCAATAAAATCAAGGCAATTATGAAGATGCCACTCCCAGAAACCTTCGTCAACTTCGCTCGTTACAAGGGCAACTAGCTTTCATTCGACGATTCATATCGAATCTGTCGGGTAGGTGCCATCCATTTTCAAAGTTGATAAAGAAAGATGTTCGCTTTAAATGGGATAATGAATGCCAAAAAGCATTTGATAGTATCAAGAGATACTTGTTAAATCCCCCCATTCTAGCAGCACCAATTCTGGGAAAATCTCTTATACTGTATACGGCAGCATTAGAGGAGTCCCTCGGAGCACTATTGACCAACATAACAAAGAAGGCAAGGAAAATGCGTTATACTACATCAGTCGGAGATTGATTGGAGCGGAAATCCGCTATTACTCAATTGAGAAGCATTGTTTGGCATTGATCTTTGCAATTCAGAAGCTCCGCCACTAAATGTTTTCTCACAAGATTACCTTGATATCAAAGATCGATCCGCTGAAGTTCTTGATGACAAGACCAGCTTTGTCAGGTCGTTTAGCCAGGTGGACAGTGATATTACTACAATTTGATATCACGTACATGCCACAGAAAGCGGTAAAGGGACAAGCCTTGGCAGATTTTCTCGCCGCGCATCCTATCCCGGCAGACACCTCGCTTAATGATGATTTGCCTGACGAGCAAACCATGCAGATCGAGAAAAGCGGAAAGTTACCATTTTGGGAGAAGTATTTCGACGGGGCATCATCGATTAAGCCTGCCCGACCTCCAAATATTGCAAGGGCCCGAGCCGGCATCGAACTCTTTTTCGTGGCACCCGGGAGAGGTATAATGAGATTTTCATTCAGTTTGACTGAACCTCGAACCAACAATGAAGCCGAATACGAAGCTCTAATAACAGGGCTGGAGATTGCAATCGATATCAAAATTCAAAATTTTCAAATCTTCGGCGACTCTCAACTTGTGATAAATCAAGTCTTGGCATTTACAAGATTTGTAAGATTGAGCTGGCTCATTACCACCAGCGGACTCTTGAGCTCCTGAAGCAGGTGTCAAATGTTAAAATAGTTCAAGTTCCCCGAGGACAAAATGCCACAGCAGATTGCTTGGCCAAATTGGCCAAGGAAATGACGAATACCAATGAGGAGAGACCTATATATATATATATATATATATATATATATATATATATATATATCGGAGTTTATAACCGTCGGGTGTTGGAACCCGCCTTGTTGCAATTCCCGCGGGCAGAAGAAGTATCAGATTCAAGTAAACAAGATACAATTTCGAGTGACCCTCAACCTCTTCATCAGATTATTATGGAAAATTATCCAGAGGGATATCATGTAGCCAAGAGACGTAAAGCTAGCCAAGCTTCAGAATCGTGGTTACATTGCTTAGATGTTGAAGTAGAAGATGATTGGAGGCAGCCCTTCATCGAATATGTCAAAGAAAGTAAACTCCCAACAAATAAATCTCAAGCCATGCAAATTAGGAAGAGAGCATTGTGGTACGCATTTGTCAACGACACATTGTACTGACGAGCTTTTGAGCAAATGTGGCTAAGATGCCGGGACTAAGGAAGCTGATAGAGTGGTAACAGAAGTTCACGAAGGACTCTGCGGTGCACATCAGTTAGGTCCCAAAATGACTGCAAAAATTAAAAGGATGAGCTATTATTGGCCAACAATGGTGAGAGACAGTATCGACCATGCTAAGAGGTGTCACGAGTGTCAAATCCACGGTGATGTTATACATCAACCTCCAAATCCTCTGCACCCAACAATAGCATCCTGACCATTCGAATGCTGGGGCACGGATATAATCGGACCGATAGATCCGCCATTGTCAACCGGGCACCGCTTTATTTTGACAGCAACAGACTACTTCTCGAAGTGGGCAGAGGCGGCTCTATTTAAAGAGGTCACATCCGAGCATGTGATCAACTTCTTTACCCACAACGTTGTCTATAGATTTGGTGTACCGCGTCGCATAATCTCAGATAACGGCACAGCATTCAAAAGCACCAAAATTTACAAGTTTGTAGATCGACACAAGATCGATTGGCGATATTCATCAATATACAATCCAAGAGCAAATGGCTTGGCAAAAGCCTTCAACAAGACACTAGTGAAATTGTTGAAGAAAATCCTTAGAAAAAAATAAAAGGGCGTGGCATACAAAAAAGGCAGAAGCGCTATGGGTCTATCGTACAACTTACAAAACGCCAACCAAAGCCACTCCTTATTCAGTCGTATTCGGAGTTGAAGCAGTGTTGCCACTAGAGATTGAACTGCCATCACTCCGGGTAGCAATTCAGTACGATCTAACCCAGGAGCAAAATGCTCGCCTAAGAATGAAGGAACTTGACGCACTCGATGAGATTAGACTGCAAGCTCAACAGAACTTGGAGATCTATCAAGCAAGGATGGTGAAATCATTTGATCGGATGGTGCGCCATCAAGCATTTCAAGAAGGAGAATTGGTCATGGTGCTGAGAAGACTAATCATCCCACATCAAAAAATCGGTGGCAAATTCATATCCAATTGGGAAGGCCCCTTCATCATCAAAAAGGTGTACCAAGGAGGAGCCTATCAACTTATCGATCTGCATGGTCAGAGACTCATGCCACCGATCAATGGTCGATATCTAAAGAGGTATTTTGCATAAAATCGTCTAAGAAAATATTTTGTTTAATGCATTATGTATTTTACACATGTTTATTAGCATATATATTTTACATTTTAAATTCTCTTGTGTCACAAGAATGCATTTCAAAGAGTCCACAAAATCCCCCATAAGACTGGGGGCATTTTAAATATTTATCCGGGTCGACATCACGCCGCATGCTGAAATCCCCGAATAAATATTTAAAATATCAAAATACAATATTTACATGAAATCTCCCTGCGAGACATGGGGCATTTAAATATTTATTTGGGTTGACATCGTGCTATGCGCCGAGATCTCTAAATAAATATCTAAAATCTAAATTTATGTTATTCTAGAATGACCCTTTGAGACAGGCATTTTAAATATTTATTCGGGTCGCCATCGCGCTGCATGCCGAGATCCCCGAATAAATATTTAAAATTATCTATGTAAATATTCTTTCATGTTGAAGAATACAACAATTTCTATTCAAATCATATGCAGGTGATCTCTCGAAAGTTTGGGACACCATCTTCTCCAATGTACCAAGGTTTGAAAGTCAAGAAAGAGACTTTTATAACTACACACTCCAACAAATTGAGTCAAAAAAGCTTGAAGTCTTTTGACAGCCTAAAGCTTAAGGTTCGAATAAGTATAAAAGTTCGGATCCAACACGCCCAAATATGGCCGGATCGATGGCAGCTCTGTCTACTCAATACGCCATAAGAACGGCCGTAGTAGCAGAACCCCCACTTCGTCAACCCGTCAGTAAGGACTGTAGGAAGAACGAAGGCCAATTTGTTTCGACAAGTTCAAGTGGTTGTAGTCTATTAAATTCTCCTAATTGACCGTAGAATCAAAATTCCAGTGGGAAGAAGAAAGTGTCGCGAGCAACTACTAAATGTGCGTAGGCTCCAAAATCCTCAACCACAAAGAGAACTCCAAATCTACCAACTCCAATGAAATCAGCATTGGGAAGCACATTTCTCATGGCTCAAGTCTGAAGCCTGTATGGGTGTAAAAGGTCGGATCCAACAAGCCCAAATATGGTCGGATCGCTGGCAGCACCATCTACTCAACAAGCCATAAGAAAGACCGCAGTAGGGGAACCCCAATTTCAGCAACCAGAGGACGAAGAGCTGTCAAATCCCAGCTCTCCCGATCTGATGAACTCAAGTGACTCAGATTAAAGTCTCCTCAAATGGTTAAGGATTAAAATACTACCTACATTTGATAGTATCGACCAAATCCAAAACTTACAAATCCTTCAACAAATCCGTAAAGCACAAAGCGAGGATCGAAGGAATTTTTCTTCAACAAGTCCACCAAAGCACAAAGCAGAGGACCGAAGAAAGCTATATTAAAGTTCATCAAAAGCCTATGGCTGAATTAAGAGGATTTCGTCATCAACAAGTCCATTATCCACAAAGATCTGGACCGATGACTCTCTAATCATTAACCTAATGCAAGTCCCGAGTGCTGGGTTATCAACATGCACTCCTTCATCAAGCCCGTCAAAGCATAATGCAAAGGGCAGATGGAATGCAAATTTCCTGACAAGTCAATGAAGACAAATCAGGTAATCCTTCATCAAGTCCGCCGCAAAAAGCACATGACAGAAGGAAGCAAACTCTCAAATGTTAGGTGGGATTCGTCATCATTAAGTCCATTAGCACAAAGCGTGTGACTTATAACAATTCCAAATGGTTCAATAAGCTATTATAGCCGAGCTAAAAGCAATTGCAAATTTGATACTTAAGGTCAATACATAAATATATATGCGAAGAAGTTCAAGAAAGAGAATAAAGATGCATAAAGAGGGTTACATAATCTCTTTTGAAGAGCAATATGAAATTACGATTAAAGTAATCGATTTTGTAGATCTTGAAGCTGTGACATCACTTCGGCAAGGGTCTGATGTTCGATCTCAGCGACATGCAATTCTTCAACAGCCCGAGTAAGTGCAGCCTCAGCATCTTGCACAGCGCGGCGGCAAATCTGATAACGATCACGCTCCCTCTCGATTACTCGTGCTTGCATTTTTTGTTTTTCTTGAAGGTCAACCTTGCAGGACATTGAATTATTAATCTCCCTCCAGAGATTCTTTATCTTCGAAGAAAGTTGTCCACTTCAGCTGAAGTACTCGTAGATCTCTCGTTATATCATCTCATAGCATCAGCAGCCCTTGTGAAGTTATCATGGGCAGTATCAGCAATTTCTCGGCAAATTCTAACCTTCTCGCAAATATCATATAATGAGACCCTGGTTTGTATGATTGACAGAGACTTCAATCGTCGGACATAAAACTCAGCCTCACGGCACAACCCTTCCCAGAACATCATTTCATCTTCTTCCATTCCAATCTGCGATAAAACATTTAAGGTAGCGTTGGCAGTGTTCGTAAATTGATCCAATGATTCGGGCGAGCCTGGGTTCAGTCTGGCAATCACTTCACGTAGGAACTGCTTGCTTTGGTCGCGCATGTCTATATTCTTTATGTCGGGGAATCGTGGGATGTGACGGAATATTTCTGATTGGTAATCTGCTCCTTCTGGCACTATAAAACGGTGATGGAAGAAATTCATAAAAAAAAGATACGAAAAAAAAAGAGGGGGCGAACGATAGATGACATAACAAAAAAATGAATGTTCATACCTGTGCTAGATTCCACAAAGTGTGCTGGTGGGTTGTTAATGAAAGGGACCTCAACCACTGGAGCCAGCTCGAAAAACGTCGGAGTGTACTCTGGCGCACTAGACCCTCCAGCAGGTGGTGACTCCCTTGCTGCAGATGTTTCCCCTGGCCAATATGACGAGAAGGGGTCTGTTGGAAAGAGTGTCTCCACGAAAGAAGACCCCGCTTCAGGTATGGGAGAGGGTATGCGCATGCTGGAAAAGCCCCCTTCATAATCATCAGAAGGAATGTGCCTGGCATCCACAGACATTCAATAAGAGTCAAAAGGTACTTCATCCTGGTAGCAACTATTGTGGTAAAGGGCTCGCTGTCCAATCTGCTGAAGCACGCGGAGGCTCCATAGGGCGAGAACGTACACGACGATGTCCAGATGAAGGGACATTGGCATAGCTTGGAGAGGGTTCCCTTGCTCTCACTCGTGATGGGGAAGATGTAATCCCCTCAGTGGTATATTGATCGCCCTGCCCGCCTGCACTCAAATTAAGAAAGGAAAAATGTGTAAAAAAAAGAAGAAAGAATGAAAATGATAAAAAAAAGTATATATACCTTCATTGGTTCCCTCGTGTGTCGAGCCTCTTCGAGACCTTTGACCCCGAGGAGCTCCTAATGATCGCACCCGTCATTCGTATTTACGGGCTCCGTGCTCCATAAAGGGTGCATATGATAATTTCACCCAAGTCAATCGAGTGTAGCTGACTCCTGTAAGGCTGCCGGGGGTGCTATACGAAATCTGTTACCTGTGCCAAGCCTAAGCAAATGAATCCACATCAGCGAGGCAACGTACATGCGGGTTTCCGCAGGTACTGTATTTAACCCGCTAACATCCGTGACACCAGGAAGACGCGGCAAACCCTCGTATGCGGTAGCTTGTGAAAAGCCAAATTGTCTGGCAGTTCTATTGGGTTGATATCTTTCCAAGATCACTGATTGCCCGTAACGATAGCACAACCATCCAGATCGCATGCTAATGAAATATTCAGCAACCAATAAAGAACGCCCTTTAAAAGTAAGGTATACCTGCCGTGGAGATCAGTGTCATCGACGATGTCTGTTCTTATCAAATTACTGGGTATACTGTCAAGCTCTGGCTGATGTACTAAGCGGAAACGATCTGCAACAAGGTGTGGTGCGAAAAAGAATAATCGTACGCGCTCCTGCTCCAGTGTGGACGAAGCCCTCAAAAGTTGCATGATGATTGGGTACCCCTTATATGAGAAGTAGGAGGGATATTCCAGACAGCTAAATGCTAACTGGATGTGAATGTGAACCCAAGCGTAAATATATTGCCAAGGGAGGGTTGTATCATGCCCATCGAGTGTAGGATTCTCTGAGATAGCTCTAAATGTTCTGAAAATTTTATTGAGAACAACGGGGGCAAGAGAAATACGCTCTCCATGTGACAAGAGACTGGCCGCCAGTAAAGCATTGCATTGAATAGCTCCTCCCTTAGCAAGGAGGACAAATGTGCACAGCCAGCAAACTAAAAATCCGACGAGAAATAACTCTTCGCTCATATCTGAAAGAGCGGGAGACATGTACCCTACGTCCGTGCAGGGTTCGGCAAGGTCTTCTGATAAAGCATTGACGTACTCCATGCCTAGTTCAAAAGGATCTTGTATATGAGCGGTGATTTGATTGAGTTCCTCCTCCCTAATGAAACTGCGAATCCAAATGTCTAAAGGATAGTGGCCCGGAAACGCCTCGATAGCTTGGCCTCTTTACAAACCCGCCGATAATGGCTCAGTGAAGTAGGAAAGATTGTGGGTAAAATTAGTTCTCCCCTCCTATTCCTGCTGGAGGAAGGTCGCCTACGGAATAGCTCTTCATCTGGAGGAATGCATTTTTCATATCGACGTCCAAAAATCGGCAGGTAAGAAACTGCCTGCAGCTCCCACAGGCGTCATTGTAACCTCCTCAGAGCCCATCCAGCAAGTGTTAGTCGTCGGGTCCCAAAATTCTATCACCCCCTTTATCCAAGAGTGGGGAATATTCTCGAAGCTGAAAATTGAAGCATATATAGCTTCGTATATACCTGCCCTTTTCAAAATAGTTTTATGGGCTTTTAAGACGTACCTCGCCCAAGATACATACCCACGTGCAGCAGTCTAGAAAGTTGTCTCACTGGAGAATCTCTAGGCCACTCATATGTAGCTGGTTGCAATTGTCGGTGGCTCAATAGTTTCGATTGCCCAACTTTTTAATAATATCGGCGGCCGGCTCTAGAATGTCACACATACCGGAGCTCACTTGAGCAATGGTACTCTCCAAGGGGTTGTAGTCCCCGCATTTCAACCTGGTTGTGGTCACCCACTCAGCAGGATCTTCGTATACTGAGGGATTAAGCTCAGAGCGTGGTAGAAGAGGCGAGCGTATAATGAATTCGCCATAAATACTGCGGCCCTCAACATCTCATGTTGCTCCAGCCTATCAGCCATATTAGCTGTCCCGCGAGGATCGTGCTTATCAATCAATTCCCAAATGGCCTCCTCACTAGGCTCATTTCGTGGCATCCCCTCCGGTATACTCCAGTTAAACATCTTTCCTGACAAAAGACAAGAGAATCATAAGAAAGCATGCAGACCGATGGGAATGGAGATAAAAATACTTTATATATTTCGCTCCTATCTTGCGTTGACATCCAAAAAAAGAGGGAAAGAAAATTTTTGGAGATCCGCAATGTCAACTATTTACAACAAACATGGTCCGCTTTAGGCACGCACCATATTTGTCGGGGGCATTTGTTGACCCCAATACTAGTGTCGGGTTCGGGTCGACCGCGCAAGGTGAATTTCAAAAAAAAAAGCATGAAATCGCGCATAATTCACCCGACGTGTGTCGACCCAAAACCAAAAAATTGCCGAAACGACCTCCGTTTGCAAAACGGACAGCGCCGATGCGTCCGAAGCAACGGAAACAGCTAAGATCGACACACATATCGGTGGGGGTCGACAAAAAATTAAATTCTAGGCGCGCAAATCGAGACGACGACTTGTGCGAGCGGCGACGTGACGACCAACTCGATGCAAGATTAAAAATTTATCTTTATTTTTGTGCAATAAAATTAAATTTGTTTTTGGAAAAGAGGGAAAGAAAGAGCTTTTTAAATAAAAAAGGTTTTTTCTAAATAAAAAAAAAACCCAAAAATACCTAAACTACCCCCACTTAAACCCTCAAAAACTGCCTCACATTCTCCCTAACTGATCCCTCATTCCCTCTCACGCCATTCTCACGTCAAAAGCCGCCCCTTTCACGACCTCTCTTGCGACTCCAAGGCCGGCCTCCCTCCAATCTCTCCAAGCAAGGTAAAATCTCTCCTTTCTCTTCTTCTTCTTCTTCTTCCTCCATTATTCTTCTCTCCCTCTTCTTCTTCTTCCTTCCCTCTTCTTACCCTTCCCTATTTTTCATCTTTCCTCATCATCCCTCCAAGTTTCCCACAATTTTCTTCCTCTACACCCTTCTCCTTCCTCTCCTTCATCTTCTTCCTCCTCCAACCTCTCTTTCTTAAAACCTACAAAACCCTAAATCCTAATTTTTTTCCCTCACTTCCACTCACCAAACCACCTAAATCCCTTCACAAAAAATGTTCCTACACACCTCCTACACCCTTCCAACAAAAAAATTTGCATCCTTCATTTTCTCTCTCTAACCTAGAGAGAGAAAATTTTCTCTCTAGAATGAGAGTGAAATTCCTTCATGTACGACTCTATTTCCATCCTAAGTGTCTCCCCTTCCCACCATACCTTCAAATATCTTGCCTAGAGAGAGAAACAAACTCCCCTCCTCTCTTTCTCTCTCCAAAAATGAGAGAGATTTTTCCCTCTCTAACCCCACTCCCCTAATTTCCTACACACTCTAAGCCCACTCCACCAGAAAAACCCATAAAATCCTCTTTCCCTCTCTTTCTCTTTCTAGAAAGAGAGCGCTCTTCCTTTCTTTCTCTCTCTACACTTTGTTTTAAATAAAAGAAAAGCATAAATGATTAATTTTATTGCACAAATAATAATAAAAAATTTGAAATTGTGCATCGCAGGTTCCTACGTTGCCGTCATCCGCAGTCGCCGCCTCAATCGCTGCACACCCAAGGTAAAAACTAGTATTTACATTTTTATGCATGAAATAAATACTCGTGACCGCTTTTCTTAGCGGGCGAGGAAAACTTAAGTACCCGTGACGCACTGAGCGAGCGGGGAAATTCTTATGCATGAAAATATAAGTATCCGTGACTGTTTTTTTTAGCAGACGGAGAAATTTGTTATTTGTAAAAAAAATTATTTAATTAAGTACCCGTCACTGCTTTTAGGCGGGGAAAATGTCATACTTTAAATATGTGCTCAAAGACCCCGTGACCGCTTTTTTTAGCGAGCGAGGATTGGAATTGCGATCGCGGTGTCACCCGACACCTACCGTGACTGCCTTTCTTGGCAGGCGGGAAGGTCTTACACACTCCGAGGCAGCCCTCTACGCGGGGACGACGCCGGAGTGCTGTCAATTTCAGCAAAAACCTATAACTTAGAAAATTTAAAAAAAAAGATTTAAAATCCACTTAAATGTTTTAACTTAACCAAAAATAAAATATACGACACCCTAGGCTCTCGACACTGAAAAAAAACAAATACAAAAGAAATATAAATCAATGTGAAATGCAACATACAGTGAGTCTTCAAGGGAATTAGTTGTTCGCTAATAGGTAGGAATAAAGCCTCTTCCTCCTAGCACCTGACTCGTACACACCTAAGTCCCTCACCAAAACCTCCTTACATAAATGGGATGGGAAGAAATGAGTTGAAATCCCCTCCTATTTATAACATTGAGTTTGAATTATTCGTGGGCCCCACCAGCCTAGGATTCTTTGCTAAAGGACATAGGAGGTACACCTGCGGGCCCCATCTACTTAGGATCCTAAGATGCCATTTCGAGGCTCTGGCATTGGATTCTTAAAGTATTCACTAGCAGGTGAAATACGTGCATAAATACGAAAGTAAATATGCGAGATTAAATACAAGTGAATATGATTGGTAATTATCTTAAAAGAGGGGGGGTAAGAGTAAAAGTAAAAGTAAAAAAAAAATTACCTTTCCTACAAAATACTTTTGTGCTCATTGTAAACACGTAGGAATTTTCGAACATCCCCGGTAATTTTTTGATTGAACCCCTTGTAATAAATGTGTCCATCGTATTGCAAGTCACGGACACTCTAAGTGGTGTGCGCACCAGCTGTTAAAGTTAGGCAGCTCGTACAGCCTGTGAACAGATATCTTCAAAAAAAGACAAAATAGTGCACTCTTATGTATCATGGTTTGTACAACCCCTAATTAAAGTAGGCACATCACGCAAAAACACTAGAAAGTGTCGCCTACGAGCAGAAGAATTTAATGCGGGGTTGTAGGAGACCCGTCATGCACTCAATATATTGATCACAAACAAAATGTTAAAAAAAAAAACTACAACGAATGCAAATACCACGAAATTGCGCAAGGGACCCGTCATGTCCACATGGTGTTACCTTCGAACAAATAAAGAAGATCTTCAACAAACACAAGCTCCTACGAATCAAAAGCAGGAGATTAGTCAGTGCACTACGATCCACATACAGAAAGCAAACATGTAGTGCACTACAGTCTACCTGTATAAAGCAGCGAACAACTCTATTCATAAACTGCTACGCCACGCCACCGGATGTGCAAAACTCGTACAAGCAGACAGAAGGCGTCCACAACTACAACGCTACGCCACCGGATCCGTAACTTCTATACAAGCGGACAGAAGGCGTCTACAAATATTTCAAAATACCCCTGCATCTGCACTATAAATTGTATACACATAGGTACACTAAAGGGGTAAATACAACCAGACACCCGCATGGGCCCCAGCGAACGTGTTAATTGTACACACGTGACATCTAGGGATGCTGCGCGGGTCGATAAGTGAATTCAAGTTCGAACCCGATCCTTCTATTCGGATCAATAGAAGTTGACAGGGTTCGAACCTTCGAACAAATACAGGGTTCTGGGGACCGGTGTATTTGTTTTAATACATTCATATCAGGCCTTCAAGGCCTGTAATCAAGAGAATTCACTATCAAATGCACAAAGCCTACGAGAAACCCGATCCTCCTAAGCAAGCTAAATAGGAGTAGACAGGGTTCAAATTATCGGATAAATATGCGGTCGCGAAGTCGACCGGAATATTTATCTTATACATTCATATCAGGCCTTCAAGGCCTTTAACAAAGGAAATTCGTAAACAAAGGCAGAAAGCCTACGAAACACGATTCTCTGTCAACCAGTAGACAGAGTTGACAAGGTTCAATCAACAAACGGAAATGATCCCAAACACCTCGATGATGGCCGCGTTGAACAAAAATCTCAACCGGAGGGGTCCATTCCAAATATTTTCAATGTTGTTCCAAATATCCAAAAATCTAAAAAAATCTCAAAATCCCAAAAATCCAAAAATATTTAAAATTTGAAATCTAATTATCAAACACTTAAAGCAAACTTCATCCACCCTCCGCAATAGTTTGTCGGGGTAGACAAATTTAAATATAACTTCAGCTCACAAAAAGCCGAATGCCTAGTCGAAAATATCACTATGATTCATTCTCAAACAATCTCCTGCCAATAAGGACGTGGTACGTGTCCTCTGACCGGCGGTTCGCCGTCAAATGGCACCGCAGGAAAAACGGTTATGACCCGGGGCCCTCTGAACCAAGTGCTTTTGCCGCCAAATGACACCACGAAATACCGGTTATGGTCAGAGCCAATACGTTCCTTGTTGGCATCAAATCATTGAGATATGAATCAATAGGATATGATTGATAGGGCACAAAGCCCTTTGTTAGCTAAGGTGGATTCAAATTTGTCCCCTTAGACAAACATTCAACCCAGGTCTACAAGGTCCCCTTGGACGAAGCAACCCATGGCTGCCAACAAGGATCCTTCTGTCAGGTTGGGTCGACTACCTCCTCTGGCTAAGTAGACCAGGGACCACGATGGCCCGGGACGACAGAATTATGGGATCTTGATCGGGTCCATCATCCATTCCCCCACCATCCTCTTTAAGTATGAGATGGTGCAATTTTTATTTTAAATATCAAATTCTCAAATTCTCCGATCATCTCAAATGTCCATTGCTGCTACTATATGCCAGATACCACGTGTACTCTACGTATCTGATTGACGACTAGCCTTAATCGAAAGTTCTCTCTCGTGATCGGGAGGGGTAATTAACTATAAGGGCTTGTGCCTATAGGAAACCAGAACTCAGATCATAAAGTCCTCGCAAAATGAGGGCGAAATCTCTGGGTAGTGTCTTATCTACAAACCCATCTGCCTTCCAAAATTTACCCCGGAACTTATTCCGTTAAAACACCCCTCGCCTAAGTAAATGCAATCAGTATGCACGGCGGGGAGGCCGGGGCCAAATTTTCGGAGCCCACACCACATTAAGTCCATTATAGACTAAAAGTTGTGTTCAAAGGCAATGAAGCTCGTATGATCTCTAGTATCATTAACTCTCAAATGATGATAAGGTTCATGCAAATTGATTGGCTTGAACAAATCTACAAGAAGCATGCAACGAGTGTCGGGGTGTTCTTACAATCCATTATAACATAAAAAAAAGGAGCAAATGCTTCTACCACCTACAAGGGATTACAACTCACCAAAGTGTATGTAGTAATACCTTGCAGTTCAAATGTAAGCAAGAACTATGAATCTATTAAAAAAGGATGCGCAGGTGGATGAGTAGCTTTACTCTTAGAGACGGGATATGAAATGAGCATATACATGAATAGGTTGGAGTAGCTCCAGTGGAAGATAAGATTAAAGAGAGTCGTCTTAGTTTATTTGGTCACATAAACGGCGGCCTTTAGATGACCCAATTAAGAGAGAATATTATATTTGGCTTATGTTAAGAAAAGTAGAGGTAGGCCTAAAAAGACTTGGTTAGAAAATATTAGAAATGACATTTTGTTTATTAAATTTAAATGAGAATTTGACTCTAAATATGACATAATGGAGAAAAAGTATTCATGTAGCTGACCCTACATAGTGATATAAATACTTGTTGTTGTTGTTTGTATTTAAGTTCCTCTACCAAGCTATGAAGATGTCAATAATCATTGTCTTCATAAAAAACACTGTATTTAGAAGAGCCACGAGTGTGAGATTGTGTGCACAATAATGGTGAGTGATGGAAGGATTATTTGCCTTTGATTGCATTTACCAACTCTATCTAAGATATTGGCAACAAGTGAGTGTATGTTAGCTATTGTGACTTATTTTTGGCTGGAGGCAAATAAGTTGGCCAATTCTAATCTTCAATTCATCTTTTATAATGTTGATGTGGTTGTTGGCTACTAGGATGAGTCTTCATTTTTGTTGAACTGAGTTCACCTCAAGATCTATGCAGTTGATGATGATGATGATGATGATGATGTCATAAATTCCTAGTGACTTCCAAACATTCAAGTTTTGAAGCCTCGACATGATTGCACTATTCTTCATTAATGCAATTGTTGGCGATTCTAAATATCTCCACCAACAGCTTTAGCTATTCAAATTCTAATGCATATGTAAATGGTACTTTTTTAAGACCTTGGTGTTAGCACGACTAAGTGACAATTAGCTTTGAATCTTTGACACTCAAAATCTAATGTTGGAAGCAACTCTTTGAGTTGATTCTTTGAGTTCTTACCTGATCCTTAACAAAGCTTACAAGTTTCTCAAATTCTTCTAGGCAACAGCAAATTATGTGATAAACAGTTGTTTGAACTAAACAATATTCACGATACTACGACGCAAAAGTTTTGAAGACCATCCCAATGGCACCTCCTTAAATGTTGCAAAGACCAGGTAGCCTTTTATAACATCGTTAATATCTAACAGTGAAGTCACTAATTCGAAGTACATGACCTACTGGATCAAATTTTCCATTAAATGAAGTATGGAATCTTAAATTTTGCAAGGGTTTAGGTTTTAACTTTTTTTTTTAATAATGCATTTGTCAGTTGATATTTCTGCTTCTCAAGTTGCCAATGTCAAGGAGCATACTCTTCCCTATTGTCAAATCCCATCCATTGTTGGAGACAACTTCAATGGTCTCGCACTTGGCAGTCACTTTTGTATGATAAGAGTCAAATGATATTTTTGGCATTTTAACTCTCATAGTATTCTAGTAACTCACTCTAGTACTCTTTGTATCATCTTCGTAATCCTTTCTTCCATTTCTACAAGTTGTCTATTTTTAATTAAGTATCATTTCTCTATGTTAACTGAGTCTTATATGTATTGCTGTTGTGCCTCCCGTAATGCTCGCTTTTGATTCTTAGCATCAATCCATTCTTATCATGACAATAAAGTTGATCGAGATTTGTCTGTGAGCAACACAAGAACATTAATAACTTTTATTTTTAAGAACATTAATAACTAGAACAACAAGGAACACTAAATAAAAAAAAATTGAGAGAGAAAGAGATAATCTAAAGAATCTATAGCGAGAAACTCTGAGATTTCACTGAATTGGAAAAACTAAAGCTTTAGTACAAATAATCTAGCCTGTCCAACTTTACTCCTAACCCACTATTTATAGATTCAAGCCAAAGTTCAGCACCATAGAAAAAGCTATATTTTAAGCTACATTAGAAACTGCATGGCAAGGCTTAATAATTACTTAATGCAAAAAAGTATAGAAAGCACGTAGCTTGAATACAAATAAATTCCTTAGCTGAACTGACACTCTAGGGAAAGTTCTTGAATAACCAAGTTGAATGCTAACGAGTAGCATTAGAACTTGAGCGAGTTAATTTAAGGGGTGAGCAACCATGAGTGAATATTATCGGGTATAAGCCTTCATGAATTTGATCCATCAACTCGTGTTTACCGTAATTGAGGCGAGTTCTCCATGATGTTGCGGGTTGCTAGAGTCTAAGAGTTCAATATGATTCGTCTTCTTTGCTTGGCTGGCTTGCTTAATGCATCTAACTGGGTTGACTTGACTTGGACTGAACCTTCAAGATCTTTTTAGATACAATATTCCATACATGTTACAGTAGTGCATAAAAAGCAAGGATATCCATTTTACATGTAGATTTGTTATGGGGGTCTAAAAGGTTAACTGCAATTGCACAAGAAAGCCACTAATTTAAAAGACAAGGTAGAGAGAGCACGTCTTACCCCAAGAACGCAGATAGCTACAGTTTTCAGAGTGATAAGGCCGTAGTAGTCAACAAATGGCATCAACTGGATATCTCCATAGGCCTGCGATTCTTTCCATAATTCTAAATTGACTTGCTTGCTCTTGTGCTGAATGTCAAGGAAAAACAGCATCAATAAGAATACATCATTAAAATGATGCAATTATTCAATGAGTCAAGAGACAAGCACAATAGGGTACCCAAGTATTTACTTCTTGTATCGAATTTTAGTATTCATAAGTGAAGATCTTAACTACAAAGCACACTAGAAATATTTTGAAGATCTTATACAGCACTGTCTCATCTAGGGCTGCAAGCGAACCAAACGTTCGACGAACTACTCGTTGTTCGGTTCAATTAAAGCTCGTTTGTGATCGTTTAATTAACTAAACAAACAAACTTGAACCATATTTTAAATACTCGATTCTTAAATAAACAAACTTGAACACTAATGTGTTCGGCTCATTTATGTTCGCGAACAACATCATTTGAAGTTCGTGAACAAGCTCGACATTAAGCTCGATTCGTGTTCGATTTTGAACTCGTGAATAAGCTCGACACAAATAATTAATATTTGACTATAGACTTAATAAATATAAATAATCATTGCCTTTGTTACATAGACAATTGCTTTTATTATAAATGTGTTTGTTCATAAATATGTTCATGAACGCGTTTGTTTGATAGTTAGAAAAAATTTGTTAAATATGTTCGCGAACAAGCTTGATAAACATTAAACGAACGAACATGAATCGAACATGAACACTCATTAATTTAAATGAATCAAACATGAACACAAACAATAAAGCTCGAACAAACATGAACCAAACTTGAACAAGCTGATATTAAATGAACACAAACATGAACACTCACATACTCGGCTCGGCTCGATTTGTTTGCAGCCCTAGTCTCATCCAATCAATCAAGTATCCATAGTTTGATACATCAATGAAAAGAATTCAAAAAGTCATGAAATTAATGATCTGACGGCCTGATGTGCGGTAAAGATGAATGAGCTGTCATAAAATCAACTCAAAACCATCATAAAGCCCATTATGGTTGTTGACCTACAACCGCCAATCGGACCCAAACGTGCACGATCCCACTTCCCCCACGACCTTGAACAACTGCCACACTCACGTCACAAAAATGACACCCTCCTTCATTCGGACTCTTACACTCTCATAAACAAACTCAAACAAGGAATAAGGTTGGGAACTTACCTCTCGATCTCTCTTGGACACCTGCTTCCTATCACAAAGCCACACCGCTGATCTCCCTATCCCGATCCAGCCCTCTCACGCAAGCAAGAATACAGAAGTTTTCTTCCATCTCCTGTAAGCCATCTACAGGCAGGAGCCATACCTCTAGGTCTCTCTAGAACCTAGCCATCCGCCGATCGAATCCCTCTGACCTCCATCCTCTTGTGTTGTCTTCCCTAACAGACCTAGCCGACCTCGCTGGCCCGACCTCCAGTCGTCGTGCCCCAGACCGCCATCGTGCCCCAGCCTCACGCAACCATGCATGACTTCTGCCTCCATCCCGATCCTCTTCCTCCCTCTCTCTGTTAATATATATATAAATAAAATAAGATGAAATAAAAAAGGGAGGAGATTTTCAAACATGTACCACAATAGGAGAAACTTGAAGGAAGTCTCGAAGTTGATATGATCCCCCAAAGCCCTTGGCCAATGATTTGATCTAGCCGAGTGGATAGAAGACTTGAAGACTATTGTTGAGGTCGATTCGCTCCCCCAAACTCCTCATCGTTGATTTGATCCATTTGAGTTGAGCCAAAATGACAAGTGCCCTCCCAAACCTCCCCTCGCGGCAAGGGGGCTTTAGAAGGCTGTCGAATTTTCGAGGGGAATAAAAAAAAGATTTTTAAAGTAAAATTAAATAACTTAATCAAATAAGTACCACAACATGAGAAAATCGAAGGAAGTCCCGGGTTTGATTCGGTCACCCGAAGCCCTTGACAGTTGATCCGATCCAGTTAAGTGGATTGAAGACTGTTGACGTACTTTTTCGCATCGAGCCCGATTGGGCTCGATCGTGCTCGATCGATTCGATCGAAGGTCGTCAAGACGAATTTGACTCAAATCGAACCCCGATTTAATTAAATTAAATCAAATTAATTTAATTAAAGTCAAATCAATTTAAATCAAACCCCGTCGAGCGTCGTCGAGCTCAATTCGACACAATTCGACACCTTTCGGCGCCGATTCGAGCTCAATTTCATAAGATTGACTCGATCGGACCCAAATCGACCCAAGTCGGGTTCAATCCGAGCTCAATTTCAGCCTTAATTTGTTAATTTAGGCTGAATTTGACTTTCAAGCCATCTCTTTGAGATCTAGGGCTGAGATTGAGCTCCAAATCCCACTCAATTTCACTTCAAGTGGCAGCCAAATCTACTCGAGTAGATTTTTCTCTCGTTTCTCGCAACGAGGCTGTCCGATGGGACGGAACGGGGGCGTCGTTCGGCTCTGTGCTGGCGCCCCTAAGTGGACGAAACGAGTGGGGAGCCTCATTCGGCTCCCCTGTTGTTTTCCCGCTCCCGTCCCGACACAAAGAGAGAACGAGCGAGAGAGAGCGGGAGATAGAGGCGGAAATCCCTCTTCTTGCGTGCGGATCTGCCCTCCGACCCCGCTCAAGGCTTCGGCTAAGCTTCCCAGGCGTCGGTCTCCCCTCAACCGTCGGACCTCTTGAAGCTGCCGACCTCCAAGTTCGCCCCAGAGCCTTCGATTTCGCCCGGATTTGGCTTTTGGCGAGACATTCTTGCGGAAGAACGCTTCTACTTTCTTCCTTCTTCGTCTCCGGCGACCTCGAGGCGGGTTAGAAGCCATTTGAAGCTTCCAAACAGCAAAGGAAGGCTTCTAACTCCTTCCCTTTCCAACTCCGGCGACCTCTTGACGACGAAATTAGCTTCGGGAGACTATCGAACAGCAAAACTTGCTGTTTGGAGTGTGTAGACAGCAGCCAACAGCTTCCGGGAGCCTTCAAACAGCGATTTGGAGCCTTCGAAGCGTCCCGGACAGCAGCGGCGACGTCCGGAATACCTTGGACAGCAGCTTGGAGCTTGGAGCGGAGCTTGAACAAAGCTTGGAACTTGGATAGGAGCGCTTGGACAACCTGGGGAAGGTATACCACTAAAACTTAGGCGAAACCTTAAGGCTCCCAAGGCCAATTGCAATGTGGTTGACGATCCAAAGTCTTAGGTCCTTAGAAACTTTAATTTTTGGTCCCCCAAAACCTTTGTGTTGGCTGTCCACTTCGCAAAGGCTATGGAAATTGGTCGATTTCCATTAGTCGACTCTTATGTAAGGGTCCGAAGAGGATTTTGATGCGTATGAAGATGTTGGATTGGTATCCAACATCTTTTAAATGGTATGTTCTTGCATTCATGCATCCCTTCCATTACCTATGCTTGAACTATAGGTTAGACCACTCTATTTGACCTAGAAATCAAATGTTAGGGTGTACACTTTTCTTTCTAGTGTCGCATGCTAGGTTAGGCTCTTTAGGTCGACACGCTACGACAAAATTGACATATGTTTAGGATATGTTATATATACTAAAGTTCAACATTTAATAAATTTGGTGGAAACTTGTAGCGGATTTGTTCGATAGAAATTGTTGTGAGGTTTACTACAAGTCTCCAAAGACTTGTGTTTTAAACCCCATGACATTCATAACCAACTAAATCCATGACAAGTCATTCAATCAAGTTTACTTTGCTTAGAATGATGATTGCCAATTGTTTGGAACAACCCTAACCCCTAGAGGTTTGGAAGGAGAGTAAATGGGTTCATTTAATTCTAAACAATTTTGAGGTCTCATGGGCCTTCACAAGCCCATGAGTGCCCATGCCTAAAATTATCTAATCCCATTTTTGAAACTTCCAAATTAAGGGTTTATGATGAAATTATTGGAATGCATTTATATGCTAAGGGTTGTTTGCTCGCTCTTCTTTTATATCCGGAATTTACAAATTTATAAGCATGCTTAGTTAATTTCCAAATGCTTTTTGAAGCAAGGGTGGTGTATTCCATGACAATCAAATGTTTATGGATCATACTCCACCAAGCATTGAAATTACCTAAGCATGATTAGTCAAATTTGTAAATTAAGGGACTCAAGTGCAATGATAGTTGAACTTAGCATATATTCATCCCCTTAAACATACAAACTACATTCACGTCTCTAGGTTTCTTAGATGATGTCAAATCCAATCGTAAGACTTCTTAGAAATCGTAGGAGATCAATTCTCTCCTCTCCAAATGAATCCAAAATGTTCATTCAAAACTTTGGGGAACTCTCTCCCCTATGTTTTTCCCATTCATACATGATATTTGGAGCATCTTCAAGGCTTCAAATGTTGGATTGTATGAATCCTAGCTCTAACCTAGGAGCTATAAACCGTCCCATGTCTACTCTTAGGTCTCTCTTAGATCTTGCCAAAATGGATCCTTAGGTTTCTCCTAGAGACTTTCAAGTCCCCAAAATCATGTCAAATTTGATTTGGGAAAACCTTCCAGTGCATTAGGAGGTTTGTCTTCCCTTTTTTAAGCAAATTCAAAATATTTGTAGGAGAGTGGGAAGTCTTCTTCCTTATGACATGTCCCTCACACTTAATAGTTGGGACGTTCTCTAAGTCCCAATTATTATAGTGCATGAATCAAGGTTTTAGGAAAACAAATCCTAAGCCTCTCTCCCTTTTTCATTTGCTAACAACACAAAGTTAGCAAATAAACGTTTCTCCCTTCATAAATGATGATTTGGAATTCTCCAAAATTCTCACCTCTCATTATATGAAAATCTTGTAGCTTAGAGCCAAAAATCTAAGCTACCTCTTTCATTCATTTTGAGACACAAAAGTCAATGAAAGAAATCCCTTTTAGGCTTAGAATTCTAAATCTAGCCTATCTCATTTGCCTAACCTATATAGGTAGATGACCCCTTAATTTGTAGTCCAAAAAAAAAACTACAAATTACATCTCTTATGCAATAATATTTGGAGCACCTCAAACTTCAAATATGTCATTGCAAAAATTCTTTCTAACTTGTAACCAACTTCCAAGTTCTCCCACCTAGTTTGTTGAAGCACCTAATCAACAAACAATTCACTCATGTGTTGTATTCAGAGACTATCCAAGGCTCTAAGTGCTCCTACACATGAATCTTTGTAGTTTGGAACCAAACTCTAAACTATCAATCCTTGTGTTGGAACATAAAACCAACCAATCTTCTTTTTCCCTTCATTTGTTAAATCATAAAATTGACAAATGAATACTCCTCTCCCTCATGTATGATAATTTGGAATCTCCAAAGGCTCCAATCAAACATCATTACATGGTGGTCAAATCTTAGAAACAAACTCTAAGTTATTCACCTCTCGTTTGTTGAAACAAGATCAACAAACGATTTTCCTCTCCATTCACTTAACCCACGTTTAAGTAAATGATCCAATCTCTTTGAATACCAAATATTCATAGATCTTCTACGAAATTTTGTAACCCTCTAAGTTACATTTTCTTCCTTCAACCCCAAAATTGTAGGAAGCTTATCAAATCATTTGCTTATTGGATCACAAACCAATGAGTAATCCCTTAGATTTAAGATTCAAATCTTAGTTTTCATCATTTGCTTAGTCACTAATTAAGCAAATGAATACCCTTCCTTGGACACCAAATGTCCAAGGAATCCCTTTCAACATGCAATCCAAATATGCTTGTTGCTTCTTTCTTCTACAACTTAAGAGTTGTAGAAAGTCCTCTTATTTTCCTAAACCCAAATCTAGGAGAATGGTCATTTCCCCTTTGAACACCAAAAGTTCAAGGGCACTCATGAATGTGGAACCTCCAAGTTGCACATTATTTCCTCTTTCTACCAAAACAAAAGTGTAGAAAATCTCTTCATTCACTTAGCCTAAATTAAGTGAATGTGTGTCATTTTCTTTGAATACCGAATGCTCAAAGAAACTCCTCCAATTTGCAATTCATAGATTGCACCTTGGACCACCCCTTTCCCTACAAGCCTAAATTGTAGGAAACCTTTAAATCCCCATTTGCCTAGCTCCAAATTAGGTAAATGAATTCGCCTCTTTGAACACCAAATGTTCAAAGAATATTCATGGATTTGCAACCTCTAAGTTGCATGTTCCTTCCCTCATTATTATAACCCAAAAGTTGTAGGAAATCCCTCATTCTCCTAAGCCCAAGCTAGGAGAGGGCATTTCCTTCTTTGGACAACAAATGTTCAAAGAACATCCATTGATTTGCAACCTCTAAGGTTGCATTTTTCCTCTTTCCTACAAGTCAAGATTGTAGGAGAGTACCCAAATCCGTCTTCATGCCCTCAAATCCTAATTAGGAGGATGAAATCCCCTTTGAACACCAAATGTTCAAGGACATTCATGAGTTGCAACCTCTAAGTTGCACATTCCTTTCTTCTACCAAATAAAATGTGTAAGAAATCTCCCCATTCACTTAGCCTAAATTAAGTGAATGTGAGTCCCCTTCTTTGAACGCCAAATGTTCAAGGAAGATCTTCCACATTGCAACCTCCAAGTTGCATTTCTCCATTTCTTCTCTACAAACCAAATTTGTAGAGAAATTCCCTTTCTTCCTACAACTCAAGAGTTGTAAGGAAATCTCATTCACTCAACTCATATTGAGTGAATTAGACACATGAAGGTCTCTTATTTGTTGGATCAAAACCAACAAGTAATTCAACCCAAAATCATCTATTTGTTGAACCAAATCCAACAAATAATTCCATATCAAACTAAGAAGAATTCTCCCAACACTTAGCCCAAAAGCTATGTGTTGGATTCTCTTTCTTTCCTTTCTTTAGCCTCAAAGCTAAAAGAATTAATTCCTCTCCTAGCTCCAAAAGTTAAGAAAAGAATTCCTCCAACATCAAGCTCAAGAAGCCATATGTTGGATGCTCCTTCCTTAGATCCAAACTCTAGAAGGACTTTTAGTGTGACATACCACACAAGCCTCACACACTTAGGTGCACAGCCCCTTAGGCATGCTAGGATTAGGATTTTTCTTTGTGTGCGCATGTGATTGATGTTGTGGATTGATTGCCCTTGGATTGTCTGCGTGTGGGCACTTGCCCTTAAGTGGTTAGTATAGAAATATAAATGCTTTTCTGTGCAGGTGATCATATCTAAAAGGGGGATTGCTCATAAATGATAATAAATTGCTTGCATGACAGGTACTGCTTAAAACTCCCCAAAGATGTGGTCAATAGAGTAGAAGCAGGGGGCCTAGCACTTAGCACTCTAAGTGCTAGGCCAATTTTGGGATGTTCATATTTTTTTTGCTATATAAACTGCCTCCTAACTCTGTTTTGCAGATTTGAATCTTTTTTTTTATCATGTATTTGGTAGAAATAGGATGTAAAACTTGTGGGGTTTGGATCAGAAAGCAAGGAAGATCAAGGGAGAAAGCACCTTTTTGGAGATAAAGCTTGAAGATCCCCACAAGTAGAGTCTGTAATTAATTTAACTGGGTTGTATAATAGCAGGCAACTCAGCTGCCAAATCTGGTTGTAATAAATTGGATTTTATTTATATTTTCTGCATTTTATTTATAAATAAAAGCATGTGTTGAAGTGTTTACTGGGTGCGCATTAGAAAAGCATGTCTTTCCTAGGTTTCTTCTCTTGTTTTTGTGGGTGTGGCCTGGACTTGATCACGTTAGGCTCTTAGGATAAAAACTAAGTTTTCTACCCCTTAACATGTAAACAATCTAAAAATAAAATCAAATTAGGCTTCATGTCTTTCAAGTAAGAAAAATTGCATGGCTCCCTTCAAGGAGCTAAGTTTTCTAAAAAAAAAAAATTAAAACAATCATGCATGGCCAAAAATATGTTGCATATAGAAAGACCTCACTTAAGGATTAGATAACAAAAGTCTTTTTTCTTTATGAGTCAGCATATGCATACCCACATACTTAAGCATCTTGGCCTCAAAGCCAAGTTGTAAGACCTATCTTCTAAATAAAAATAATCCTACCACTCTACATTTGCATTGAGACTAAACAACATGGTTTTAAAAGTGATTAGGGGGAGTTTAGCTGGTAGTCCCTTCCAGGCGGGACAATAAATCCAGAGGTCGGGCGGGCTATGCCTCTTGTGAGGTGTAGTTTGTAAGCCCCTTTGCACTCGTTAGATCTAGGTTCGAGGCACTACCTATCGGTAGTCCTCACCTTAGTCTTAGGGTCCGAGGCAAGGGTTGATTTTAAATCACCCTATAAGCCCTCATCCTTCGGGCAATTCCTCCAACAAGTGTTGCTGGGATGTAAGCCCCAATCTTCTAATAAAATATCAACTTAAACCAAATTTAGATTCAAAAATATAAAGCCCAATATAGGATAGTCCGAGCACCTCTAAGTTTCCCTCAGAATCAAGTGCTCCTACTTCATCTTCTTTGGCTCTCATTCAAAAATCAATATCTAAGTTGATCCCCTCTTCCTTGAAATTCCTAAAGGGCCAAATCCTTTTGCTAAGACTTTCATGGATTTTAAAATAACAAAGATCAAACTTTAGTCAATGTCTAAAATGACTTCCAAAGCAAGAAAACCACTAGTTTAATCAAAAGTTTTTCCAAATCAAACTTGGGATGTAATTAATCATAGGGGCTTGCCCCTATGGGATGTCTGTACCCCAGAAATAAATAAACCCCACTCAACCAAACATTGAGTGGGGGAATCTCTATTAAATAATTGTAAATTTTATTATTGAGCCCATAAGAAAATGGTATTTTTACCCTCCGGGGTAATATATCGTATTCTTATGCCGTGCCCGATTATAAAATATGCAATATGTTTGAGGATACAAAAATTCTCCAACAAAGACTTGAAGGCTATTTTTGGGGTTGATTCGCTCACCCATGCTCCTCGTCATTGATTTGATCAGTCGAGTCAAGCCAAAAAGGCAAGTGCCCTTCCCAACCTCCCCTCGCAGGAAGGGGGCGCGGAAAGCTGCCGGATTTTCGAGAGGAATAAAAACTATTTTTAAAATTTAATTAAGCCACTCAATTAAAATGTTGCACACAATTAGAAGACTCGAAGACTATTTTTGGAGTCGACTCGCTCCCCCAAATTCCTCGTCGTTGATTTGATCTGGTCGAGTCGAGCCAAAAGAACAAGTGTCCTCCCCAACCTCCCCTTGCGACGAGAAATTGTTGGGAGGCTGCCAAAATTAAAACTGACACGACTCTCACAAAATTAAAATTGTCATTTCAACCAAACACCTCTAGAATAACAAAGAAGATGATAACAAATGTGTCGGTTACGAAAAATCTTTTATTTGGATGAACTGTAATAAAACTATTTGACTTTACGGAGTCTTTGAGACTAAAATATAATATTGATGCAAATGAAAATAAGAAATTACTTCTTGATTAAAATTTGACACATCTTTTAGCCAAATTAGAATCTTCCCTCTAAAGTCTTTGTTTGAAAACATTCATAATCTATTTTCATCTGCCTTAAGAATGTATAACTAGAGTTTGGTTCTTTGAAAATTTGAGAAATTTTATTCAAACAAGAACCTAAGAAGCATTTTTAGACTCTTTCTATTGGATAAATTATTTTATTAGTAGCTAGTCGCTTTGTTATGATGAGCATTTGACACATAAGTATCATGTTATTATTCATTAAATCAACACGGCATTCTTCAGGTTGTTGATAATGATTTTTAATTTAACCATTTGATGGAATATGTTGTTTTAATCACATCGAGCCTTGCAACATTCATTCTTGTATTGCATTTAATGATTACAAGAACATTCTTTCGACAACCAATAATTTTAGGGAGATCTATTCAAAGAGTTGTGTTAATGCGAGGAGATGTCTCCTTTGAGTCAAATACATTAGACCAATCCTACACTATTAGCATATTAATAGGAGCATCACTTGACTTCTTCCTAGCTCTCTTTAATGATAATTATCCTTCATTTGTTAAAAGAAGGCATATCACCAATACAAAAGAAGGAACAATAAATTTGTAGTGTGCATAACTGGCCTATAGGAGATAATAGGAGACTCGTAGCAATCAATGTAGTTAACTCACAAGAAAGAACACGATCTCCTAATGTCTATTGAATAAACATTCCTTATAAGCTATATTGAACTTGAATGAATTAAACAACATATCTTCTACATATTACAACTCAAACCTGATTTAAAGTAAAGCCACCAGATCTGCAACACTTATTCAAGCAGACATAAGGTTATATCTTTATAATAACTTCAGTCTGTATATTAAAACGCTCTAGCATGTGCTCCAATCAACTTGTTCAAATTACAAACACAATGTCCTACAATGTTGCGCAGGGCTAAATGCTCACTAATATAACATTCCATTTTCAAATTAAACATAACCCGCATGTGCTCCGACAAATGCGATAAATTTACAAACACCAATGTCAAAGAATGTTCCGCATGTCTAATATTTCAAGTCTCATCCTCCTCAAAAAGATTTGAGTCGACCTGACTTGAAACATAAAATACCTCCCAAATTCCTAAAAAAATATAGTAACTTTAATGTCACCCCGATGATGACCGTGTTGATGAGAAATCATAACTGAATGGGTTAAATCTCAAAACCAATAAAAGGATGAATTCTTAAAATGAAATATATCACTTAAAAACTTACAATTAGAACTCATCCACCTCCCGGAACAGTTTGTCGGGGGTAATAAATTTGAAATTTACCTCAGCTCACAAAGAGCGAATGTCGTGTCGGGTGTATCAATAAGATTCATCCTCAAAAAGTCTATTGCCAATAGGAACGGGGCACGTGCCCTCTGATAGGGTCGTTTTGCCACAAAATGACATCATTATATTACGATCATAGTCAAGCTCGTATGTTCCCCAACAGCGTTAAACTGTTGAGCAATGAATCATAGGGTATATTTGACATACATAAAGCCCTCTATCAACAAAGGTGGATTCAGATCTATCCCCTTAGACAAACACCAACCCAAGTCTACAAAGTATTCTTGGACGAAGCAACTCATGGCTGTCGATAAGATATTTTCTATCAGGTTGGGTCGACTACCTCCTCTGACTAAGTAGACTAAGGAATATGATAGTCAGAAATGACTGAAACATGGGATCTTGATCGGGCTCGTCTTCATTCCCCCATCACCAGTTTTAAGATTATGATGATAGATTTAAAGTCTCAAACTCTAAATTTCAATACCATAATTCAAACCATAAAATTGTTGCTATTATACGTTGGATTTACAATATATGCGACCTCTTTAACAACTAGCCTTAATCGAAAGTTTTCTCTTGTTATTGGGAGGAGTAATTAACTGTAGGGGCTTGCGCCTATAGGAAACCAGAATTCAGATCATAAAGTCCTCGTAAAATGAGGGCGAAATCTCTAAGTAGTGTCTTATCTAAAACTCAATCTGTCTTCTAAAAATTCACCTGGAACCTAAGCTTTTTAAAACTCTCCGCTGTCACAAACAAACAGAAAATAGAGACTGAGGCGTGTCGAATTTTCGGAGCCAACAATGGTTATGTAAAGGAACAAAATAAACCATGTTGAAGATCGTGAGTATGCTTCTGCGAATGCAGAGTGAAATGTACTTAACTTTACCATTGAATTGCGCAAATTCTATTTCCATTGATTGAAGACACAACCTCTGAATAACAAGAAGACATTTAGCGGATATAACAAAGCTATTTGCTGAACTGAAGGAGTACAACTTACAAGCCCGATGAGGAAACGCACAGCAACGTCTCCAGACCTAACTGCTTCATACTGCATCCAGGATTTCCTTATTGCCTGCCGCCGAGCAAAATTGTTACTTGATGAGAACACCCCAACAAGCATGAACGCCCTGCGCTTTGCAATCTTAGGAGCCTTGAGCTTCTCCACGTCACCAACCAACGCAAGATCTTCAGAGAAGGGTAAGCCATTTGCAAAACAGGACAACACCTCTAAAGCTCCCTCAACCTTTACTCCACTCACTGACCACGGGTCAAGACTCTGCAACCATCATCACAAATCATTAAACTCCAACTACGACAATCAATTTTTCGATAATTCATCAAATCATGATTGATCAAGAACATATAACCTCCTTATACATGAATGAGGTCTCATGTTGCCCATTCACCGTCATGTGGAAACCATCAAGTCCTGCCCACAAAGTGCTAGTGAATGCGTGACCTTCAGTGAAGGGGAAGTTGATGCTCATGTGAGAACTCCTTTTCTTTCCATCAACAACACTGTCGTTCAGCCTATCCTCAAGGATACTCTCACCAGAATGCACATTGCAGCGAACAAGCTCATCAACTGTATCCATTTTCAGTAGAAATCTGCTCATCAATTCACAAGAAAATTATCAAAGAACTCATCGAATATCTCCTATTGAGGTTTAAAGCTTTACCTTTCAGGTTACCATCAGGCTCCGGGCACCACTGCCAGTCGATCCAACCAAGTTCAGGTGTCCATGAGCTCTCAGCAATGGTCGATGAATCGCCGAGGCTGACGTTGTACCGAAGCACGACATGCGGCGGAGCTCCGCTTCCGACGAGGTCAATATAGAAGGGGCCGGAGGGTATGGCAACCACATTGATGGCTGAGTTTTCGGTGAGGCCGCAAGGAATTGTGAGGAACGTGCCATTGCTTCCGCTTACAGCGATGGCGGATAAAGGACAAGAGGTCACAGATGCGTTGGCGGGTTTTGGTTGGATATCGGCCGCGAGGTTGCTCCAGACAGCGGTGGCCTCGCGGGCTGCGGCGGCGGCGGCTGTGGGAAGGGAGTCGGCGCGAGAAAGGAGGGAAAGGAGATAGGGCCAAGCGAGTGTGGGAGTGGGATTAGAAACGGTATCTTCGGCGGAGGAAATGAGGTGGGTGAGACCGGGAAGGGGTGGAGAGGAGTAGCGTTTACGAGTTGAGTTACGGCGGGGGGTAGCAGAGTTGGGTGAAAAAGAGTAACGGAGGAGGAGGAAGACGGCCAGGGAGAGGATGAGGATGCCGCCGGACCACCGCTTCATCGTCGGAAAGGATTATAATCAGGGCTTCGAAAGCATGCAAGTAAGAAGCATTGTAGCCAAAAGGGAAATGGGATCTGCGCCTTGCTGGAGCGGGAAGCCTGCTAGTAAGCTGGTGGAAAGGAGACGAGGGTGGAGGTTGGGAGATGGCGAAAAGGAAGGGAAATTCTAAATAAAATTTAAAAAAAATAATATCTCCGAACTACAAAAGATGTGATGGTTGCTTCGAGCGTTTCTAAGAATTATATATATATATATATATATATAATTCCAAAAAATAAATAAATGAATGAATTTTCAATAGTAAAATTTGTTCAAGGTTGTAAAATCTGGATGGAATAAAAAAATTCATGAGAGATTCAAAATTTGATCGATTGGGATGATATAATAAATATTAATTTATATGATATAATAAAGGAGAGAGATAATTAATGACAAATAAGACAAATGATAAATACAATTAATTACTAATGAGCTAATGTGTGGTGACTCATAATAGTGAAGGACGGATTGAATGATATCAAAAGCATTAATACCATGCAACTAGATCGATATAATACATGAAATTGTTATGATATATGATATGCTATTGTTGATATATGATTGTTTGTATGACTATGATTAAATATATGTTATGCATTGATTTTAGGCCAAATTATAAAATGGGTCACATTTTAGGCTAAATTAAGTGGTAGAAGTATGTTATCAAAACAATTTAAAAAGGAGCGAATACAAAGTATCAAGTAATGTATACATAACCAAAATATATTAATCCAGTTTAACAGAAATCAGATAATTAAACTTTGGTTCCTATAGAAACTGTAACATTAAAATTCGGAACATTAAAATCTGGTTTCAATAAAAACAGGATTTTAATGTTTCGGTTTCTATAGAAACCGCCATTTAAAGTTCCGGTTTCATTTTTTCAAACAATTTTTTAAAATTTAAATCATTTAAGTTTTTTAAATTGTATACGTTATTTAATGGTAATTAAATTAGAATTAAAATTCATTTAAAAAAATGATTGTTAATTTATTTTTTATATTTTAAAAAAATTCTATTAAAATAATTAATTTGTCTTTTATATTTAAATTGTACTTTAATTGTTAATTAATAATTAATGAGCAATTTAATATATAAATTGATTAATATAATAAAATTAATGATTAATTAATAATTAATTAATTAAGTATTAATAAAATTTTAATATAAAATTTTTATATTTAGAATATATTTTTTATATTTAAAAAATAATTAATGTTTAATTTATCTTTTATATTTATTAAGAATTTTTAAAATGAATTGATTCTTAATATATATTTTAATTAAGATTAAAATTAATAATAAGTAGTTTTAGTTTATTATATGAGTAATAATTTATTTCAATGAAATTATGATAGTTTATTAGTTACATATTTAGTTATATTTGTAAATTTAGTTAAAATAAAATTATTTTAAATTAATTAATGAATAATTTATACTAATTATGTATATAATTTATAATATTTTAAAAAAAAATTATTAGAATGTGATTTTAATGTGTACTTGCTGTGGACATTAGAATCCTCAATCCAAAATTTTTTTCAGAGCATAGGATCCTTATAACTCGTTCATTGTGCATTGAAATGTTATGCAGTTTGCAATAGCCTGTCCCATCAAATGACTTGTAAAGTTGTAAGATCAATTCAAGTTCTATTGTATTTTATTGTTGCGAGTAATGATTTGATATGTTTAATCTCTGCTATTTAAAGGGTGCATAAAAGACATATGGTGTATATTTGTAGATTTTCTTACTTGAGCTTTTTAGAATATTTTGGTCATGTATGGAGAGGCTTAAAAGAGTCCTCAACAAAGAAAAATTGGATGATGCAAGCCATATAATGCATGCTTGTATACACGAGCCAGTGACACTCTGTTGAAGCAAAAGAAGAATACAAATGAGATCTTTAGGTGTTGTGTCCATGAATGGTCAGAAGATGAGGATGATTGTCTCTAGAGTATGAATGCTGAGATAATGATAATAAAACTTTATAGGACAAGACATTTCTTAAATGTCGCTAGTTGGAAATATCTTCAAATTAGGTTCCAAATAGAGAATGATCACCTTGACAGCCCTCATTTTTTGCAGATGCAGTATCATGAGATTAAACGTCATAGAGATTATTAAATTCCTTAAGTAAAAAAAGTTAAACTCTTAAACATCGAGACCCCTTTTGATATATTAGTTAAAATTTTATTAAGAAACTTCGCAATTAAGCATACTCATCCTAGAGCAATTTTGGGATGAGTGAGGAAGTAACTCCAACAAGACAAAATCTTGAGGCTCTTAGATAAAAGCGGACAATATCTCGATAATTAAGTGTTTGGGTTGTTACAAATGGCATTAGAGTAATACACTAGCTGGAAGATGGGAACTAAGTGTCATAAAAGACAAAGCGCTTTGCCATGGAAGCCACCTCTTGAATCATGTTTGGGATAAAATGCTTCATGACGTGAGCCTCCACTTGAACTTATAGCGGCCACCTTTAGAATCTTATCTACCAGTTGGATAATTCTGGGTTAAAGATGATGATGAGGATGTTAGTTACATAAGTGGGGGAGATTGTGAAACTCCTTTAGTAAAAGAAGCTAAACTCTTAAACATCAAGGCACATTTTGATGTAATGGTTAGAATTTTATTTAAGGAACTCTACAGTTAAGCGTACTCATCCTAAAACAATTATGTGATGGGTAACCTACTGAAAAGTTACACTAATAGTACAAAATTGTAAGGCTTTTAGGTCAAAGAGGATAATACCTTGATAATTAAGAGTTTGAGTTGTTATAAAGATGACGGCCATTCCCCATCAGATGTTGATTGTAGCCACCTTGATATTGAGCATGTTATTTTATATCATCATTGGTGTTCGAGATTTGACCAATTCATTCTGGATTTTTTACAAAGATCGTATGAAGGAGTCATTACCTGATGGTAAGCATAGACAGTTCTTCAATGCTGAGGATTGTCAAGATTTACATAATGAGTTTAAGTTTTATATGAAATGTTGTCCAACTCAAACACAGTTTCAAGCATGTCTACATATGCTGCTTGGGAATTAGTAAATCTATGTGTTCATCTGAATGTTATCTTCGTCAACTTCTTTTATATTTTCTTCATCATAGTTTTTATATTTAATATCAAGCATGTCTAGGTATTTTACTATGGTGTATGGTCGGTTATATATACTTCCTTTTACAAAAAATATATGTTTAGGATGAATAAGTTTGAATCATTAGTTTATTTTTGTTAAATATTACTCCACGTACATTACTAATTTATTTATGTGAATTAATTTGTAATGTTTTTTTATATTTCAATTAATAGAAAATATTGCTCCATCAAGACAAATTTGTAATATATATATATATATATATATATAATGTTATGCAATTAATAAAAATAAAAGATAAGCTCATATCATAAAAATAAGATGTATGTTCCGATTACATAAACATAAAATACATGATGTCAATGTATTCCCCTACTTCTTCTTCTTACATTTGGGGATGGTTGCACTCCCAAGTGTGTATCTATCAGGTGGTCAACTTCTCCTCGAATATAACTGGGCATTTGCAGCATCTTTGCCTTATCCATTCAAGTTTGCAATGCTTTGTATTGGTTGAGTTTACTGGATGAGCTCATGCTACTGTGTAGGAGAGTGTGGTAATTTGAATCGATTCATCCATGCCGGGATCTACATCCCTGACGTGTGTAGCAAAACTTGTTGCAATGCTTGAGTTTCTATATGGTATAAGGAGCACTACTGCCCCATTGTAGGCTGTACTGAGTCCAACTTTGTCTTGATGGTCCTGCCTCTAACGAAGCTTGCCCCCCTAATCATGTTAGCAAATCCTACAGCCAACTGTGATGGCACAACGAAGTCTCCGGAACCCACATATATTGATTGTCTTGCTGGTTCATATGTCGCTCTTGCATGATTTCTCTTTCCCATTATCCTAGATGGAGCATCTGATGTAGACCTCCTTGATATCTGATGCTCATCATAACTTCTGCTAGACTGCTCTCTCCCATGTTCCTCAGTGGAATCAAGCAAGTTATAGTCAATGAATAAAGAGGCATTATGCCTTGAGTATAGTTCATCATAGTCGTCAAAGGCTTACTGCATAGAACTTGCACTTTCGTTATGCTGACCATTGAATCGATGGGTAATATGCCTGCTACGTCTGATGTAACAAGTTTGTATTTTCATATTGTAATGTTACTTGAAATTATGATTAATTAAATAAATTGAACATTTGAATCAACCTTACTTACCATCATTCGCTTGTCTAAAGGCCTTGGGTAGAAACTCTCTGGAGGTTAAATTGGAACATTCAATATATACAGGGAAGCCCATGACAGGTACAATCTCATGTATACAGATAACTCCTCCCTTCCATTTCCCTTAAGTGGAATGATTGGAATGATAAGTTCACGCATATTATTCCATAGAGAAATTAGATTCATATGATATTGTGTCCAATCAACATCTTCTCTGCCACGCCCATTAATGCACTCGAAGGTCCTCTCGATGGGTCGTATATATGTGGACTGAATACCGTCAAATTGGCGCATTACTCGATCAACCATGTGCCACTGAACCCACTTCCAGCGAATCAGCGATACTCGTGCTCTGCATATCTTTGAGGACACTTGGCATATAGGAGGTAGCATTGCAATAAGTTCACCACTATATGGCGTCATCATAACCTGTTGAAGACATGATTTTGTTAAATTAGTTATTTATGCAATTAAAACATCCATGCTTCTCACTCATGAACAAGTAGCAAGCTCTGACGCAGTCCATCTAGCTCGTCCTGATAAGTTAATAAGTTCCCATATGAAATCTCTCACAAACGGTCCTCCACCCACAACGTAAAATAATCTTTAAACATTAGAAATGAATGGATTAGGTCATATAATTCACACAAACATAATTGTAAATTATACCTGTAACCAATAGATTTTCAGACAATATTGAGAAAAGCGAGTACTCAAAGTTTTGGTCTACCGACATGCAGTTGCTCCCAAGACCAAACATGTAGTAGTGACAAACATCGAGCAATACACAATTTGTTGGGCTTTGCGTCAAACATAGTTCTCTGTATAAGTTTGCGAGGACCAAAATGCCTACTGACATCCTACTGAATCGCATCAAATCTTCCATAAAAATAAATTAAAATTTAATAATAATGATTACAAAATGCAATTTTGGTCAACTAATAGCAATGAATAAAAAAAAAACAAAATGAGTAAATTTTCCTCAAATGGCTCATCATACACAAAAACAAAATTAAATCTAAAGCATGACAGAGCTTCAGTTTATATATAAATCGCCTGATTAATACTTTTTACTAAAAAAAATATTTCATGTGTATTTACTATACTAATTAGTCAGTAAAAGTGATATAAAAGGTCTTTCTTCGAGTTATATATATATCAGGTGCAAACATAACAAATTTGCAAGTTGATATTAAATTTGTAAGCTTAGTCTTAACCTAAATCATAAGAAATTCATATTTTCGCAAACATAATAAATTTGTAAGCTTAATCTTAACCTAAATCATAATAAATTTATATTTTCTAAGACGTCTAGGATTAGGTGCAAACATTAAGAAAAAAAATACTAATATTATAATATATGTTACATAATCCGAAAAATATATGTCAATATAATTTATATTGGTACTGTTTTCACAAATCAATCCATTAATAAAAAAAATTTATTGAGATATGTGATCTAATATTTTATATTCTGACATCATTTGTATAAATAACTTAATCACTTATTTAATTAGAGAATCAAAGAATAATATATAATTTTCATATAAACATATATTAAAAATTAGAATTAAATTGATAAAAATATATCCAATAAATTTTTAATGAACATAATTCCATAATTCTTTTCCACAATAAATTTACATTAATAAAAAACGATGTTTTTAAAAGAAGATTTAAACTACGATGTTTTGTATAGCTATGTCTTCCCTAAAAATTAAGGCCGGCTCTGCCCCTATTTGCTCAGATCTCACCAATACCATCAACAAATATTTCTAAAAAAAATACAAGCATTGCATTCTCAAAATCAACAGATCTCTCCTACATCCTAAACATCAACAATATTTCTAAAAAATACAAGCAATCTCAAAATCAAAATATCATTCGATCATATTCTTACAGATATCTCAAATTTATAATTAATATCTAATTTACATTACCGAGCAACATAGCATTATATTAAATAAAATATTTTAGCTAAAAAATTTATCTTAAAAACTTGTAGAAAAATCTTTAGATATCACGCCATAATTGACAGTGAACAAAATATTTCTAAGAAACCAAATTTTCTTAATCCGTTGGTTTTTATGCAAACTGGATTTCTCCTCTTCATTTTCGCTCCTTTTTAAATTAATTTGATAATCCGCTCCTATAGCTTATATTCATATAAAAGCTACTCCATTTTATAATTTGGCCTTGACTTTACTATAGATATTGGTACTTGATGTACTTTTATGCTCATTATGTAACTTTTACATATTTTTAGGTTAGAGTAATGAAACACGAGGATGATCAGAGTTACTAGCATCTAATATTTTATAGTACATTATATATATATATATATATATATATATATATATATATATGTTATTTTAGTCTTTTATAAAATTATATATATTGATAAATATAAATTTATTTATGTTTTCTATTATTTCTATAAAATTTGTTTGATCTGGTTGAATAATTTAATAATTGACAGATATAATTCTGTCAAATTTGAATTTTGGGAAGTGACAGTCACCATCTTGATAATCTTTTATCAATCAATACAAACAAACAATCTGGTGTTAGATCAATAGAAAAATGCCTTAAGACTATTGATGGTTAACACTTAAACATAAGACAACAATTTTTTAAGTTCAGAAAGAGAACCAATGACAAAATAGATCAGAAACAACATACTAGTGACTATTGTAGAGCAATTGAACCAGCTAGAAACTTAGGATCATTTAGAACCATATCAATGGCAAACTGCGACAAGATAAAGTAGGCCAATAACATGGCAAGGCAGAGTAACATAGAATTGAAGCAAAAACTATCATGCGTGCATTAAAATAAAAATAAAAAACAAACATGATAACAACCAAGATCAGGTCAATTATGGCTAATTACAACTAATAGCGAAATCAAAACACATATACTCATGCATAAATAATCTTATCTCAAAAATTTGCAAAGGAAATCAAAATTTTTGGAAGATATATGGAGAAAAAGAATTGAAAAATTATTATTATTGGTGAAAATCACAATATGAATAGAAATTAGTTGAAACTCACAGCTAACAATATTGTAAGGTAATGATGAATAGAAACCGGGCATTGCTTAGGTTAGAGGATAAGCTGGCGATGATGAATAACATCGATGATGCCTTTGTCTCAGGCAGTAGGTCGCACTCGGGAATGAGAATTAGGTAAAAGTTGAGGATGAGAACGAGAAGTTGATGAACAATGATTAGGAATTAGTAATTAGGATTTAAGAAATAGTTTTCTTTGATTTTGACCATTCGATCTAAAATCAATGGCCCATAATTGACTATTTATAAACCATATGGTTTATTAAAAACCAATCTCATCCATTGATTTAGTGGTCAAACTGTGGTTTCCTCTCGTCACACATGATTCCACTCGAATGTGGTTTTCATAGCTGATGGAATCAGCTGCCTAACCGGTTCCCAGTTCAACCGGTTAAACCAGTTGATCTAGTTCGGTTTTAAAACTATGAATTCATCAATTATATTCTTTATGTTTGCCATTTTGAAAATATGATCATCATAATGTAGTGACGAACTATAGAATAAGAAGCAACTTATCTTATTCCCAATGCCTTCTCATTTCACTTAGATCTAAGTTGATATGTAAGAAAGCTTCAAGATAAAATTTGTTTCATAAATTTAATTATTTATATTTAAAAATATCATTTTGCACACTAAGGACATTAGCCATCATATTATATTATTTGAATTAAGTTAAACCTCAAGAGAACTTAATTCAAACCTTATTTATACTTTTGATCAATATTCAAATATGGTTTGAACAAGGTTCAAGCAAGGTTTGAATTCTAAACATGGTTTAATATTATTTGAAGATGGTTGGATTATGGTTCGAACAATTTTTTATCATGATTTGAATGTAGTTTTAATATGCTTTGATTGTAGTTAGAATAAAGTTCAAATAATATTCGATCAAAGTTTGAACAATATTCAAACATTATTTGATAATAGTTTGCATATTGTTTAATCATGGTTCAAATATTATTTGATTAATGTTTGATCATGCTTTGAATTTTGCTCAATTTATAATATTTTTTTCTCATCGTCTCCTTGATTATGACACGATTGAGTTATTTTGTTGTCTATAGGGATTTCTGCTCTAATTATATGTATAGAAAGGCATTATACCACTCAATTCCCATGTAGAATTGGGGGTATTTAAGGGGTTGTTTTCAAGTTTACGCTTTACTTGTGGCTAAATTATATGCTAATAAAATTTCTTGCCACTATAGATTTATATGCTAAATGCTCACAACTAACACAAGTGCACATGTCAACCAAGTAATAAAGTGTTATGAGAAGAGTGTCAATCCCACAAGGAAATATGTGTATCATAATTGACTCTAGTATTGCTTACTTAAGCAACTACATTTATCATATGCAATGAACCAAGGATTAATTATTCAAACTACTATAAAATATAGAAAATAGTTAAGATAATAAAAAATAAAGGAGTTTTGGACTTATGATTGTGAATGAATATATGTTCTCTTAAGCTGATGCATCTATAATAGTTATGAATCAGAGCTTATGTACCTTTAGATCTCTTTTGAGCTTGTAAAGGTTTAAAGAAATTTTTATGGCCTCTCTACCATTATTATATCTCCATATATCCTAGAATTCTAATCATCCTATATATGTAATAAAAGTAATCCATTTCAATACTCTCAATTATTCCAATATTTCTTTGTCGACAATGTTTCACATTACATTTTAAATTTATACATGGTTATTACACAAATTAAATTAGGCATGGGTGATATTAAAAATAATAATTTACATTTATATATAAGAGTCTACATTAGGATATACACAGTTTTACATCATTAGTCCAAAATTAAAAGTTTAGCTGGTCATATAAATAAAATTGAACAAAAGACTTTTCATTACTTGCTCAAGGAAAAAGTATAAATAGAAAAGATGAAGAAAATAACACCTAGGAAGAAGAATTCCAAGCAGACCCTGCATATGGACTTTTTTAGAAGTGATTCTCTCTTTACACTCCTTTCCACTTTTAAGTGTGGTTTTGATCTCTAGAAGGACAACCAACCACTCTACTACTCACTATCCTCTGGTGCGTCCATTAGAAAAGAAAGTATTAAAAACTATTCATACTTAACATAAACAGGCTCAGGTGCTAGGATGCTCGACAAAGTGGTGTTGTGGTGTTACAATATGAACTAGCACATCAACACTACTTATTGTACTCCGATGTAATTTTGGGCTGTCCTGTTATGATTGTTGGCTGATCTGGTATGACATTTTGCTGACATGGAGTGATGCTTCTTTTCTCTAACTATTCCACTACGTTATTTCAAAAGATGGGCGCTATGGAAATTGACCACACCATCCAACGCTATAATAATCTAAATATTGGTGCTTTGATGTTAACTTATGTTTTATTTTCCTAGGCTTTGGATCTGCAATGTTCACTTATGGCACTATGATGTTGAGTAGCTCTGTGGTGTTAACCTTCATTCCTGTGAGGTACTGAATTAAATGCACTTTTTTTATGGCTCGGTGCTGCAATATCCTATTTTTGCACTAGGGTGTTGAAAATGTTGTGGCACTAATAGTTTTGGCGCTGTGGTTCTAGTTCTTAACATTGTATATTTTGATTTTTTTCTTGAGGTATTCTTGTACAACATCAACTATATCACATATCTTTATTGGAATTTAACATAATAAAAACTCATCATAAATTTTTCATAACATTTATGATGAAAAATCTTTTAAGGCAAATTGAGGTTGATGACCTTAATGTTAATTGTGAAGTATCATATTTTTTCAAATCATTTAATGTCATGAATTGAGGTTCTTTGGGGCCTTAATTCATGGGCTAGAGAGAGTGGGAGCTACTCCAATGTTGTTAATATTATAGGTAAGGATATTATATTTGGCATAATAGAATGCATTGATCAATTAATAAACTTAATTATTAAAATTATCATATAATAAGGTACCTACCTTAATTCAAAAAACCTTTTAAACATGCATGTCAAGCAAAATTAGCTCCAAGATCTCTAAAACTAGGATTCTCTCCCTCTTTCTCTTTAGCCAGCTACCCTTACTAATAAGAAAAATGAATTTTAAAACTTATTTATATATTTATAAACCTAATGCTACAGTTCTATCTTCCCCAACACTAGAATGCTTTAAAGGGAAAATTACATATTCAAGATAGTGAGCACAATGTCATAGCACCATCTTTTCTTAATGTTATAGCAATATCCATTTGGCATCCAATCTAATAAAGAGGACAAGCTCATAACCTCATCATTTTAGCATCGCAATGCTCCCAAGGAGAAATTTTCACTTAATATTTTTTCAATTCAAACTATAGTTCCATTTCATGATTAAATTAAACATATAAATAATACGGAACATTTTTAGAAATTTAATAAATGCTAAACAAAACTAAATTTAAACCAAGATTAGTTTAGGTCATCACTGTATAAGTAATCATTATATGCTTACCTCATTAGAAAAATGTCATCCTCATTATTTTAATACATGAACTCATTAGTGAAATTGATTAGGATACAATTGCCTCATTTCAGCCTCTTTCTTTCATATGGCTTCTTTATTAGTCATGTGCTTCCATTGAACCTTAATCATAGGGTTCTATTTGTTTCTCATTTGTTCTCTATCATAGGCTATATTACTTTTTATTCTTTCTAATATATCAAATCGGGTTATACCTCCCCTTCATCTTCAAGAATTCCTTACATAAGATCAATACTCATTTTCTTAGCACAAACATGTGGAACATATTATACACATCAGATATATGATCAGGAAATAATAATATGTAAAAAGATTTTCCAACTCTATTTATCACTTCAAAAGGTTCAATATACCTTGGACTCAATTTTGCTTCACTGCCAAATCTACTCACACCCTCCAGAAGGTTGACCTTTAGGAATACAAAGTCACCTACATAAAATTTAATAGCCCAATGCTTTGGATCATTATACTTTTTCTATCTATCCTTAGCTACTCTCAATCTATTACTAATCAATTTAGTTTTCTCTATGAAATCATCTACTAGTTTAGGACCCATTAGTCTCCTCTCTCTCACATATATCCATGATAAAGGTGTCATGTATCTACTACCATAAAATGCTTTGTCCGGGGCCATACTAATGTTGGACTAGAAATTGTTGTTGAAGTAAAACTCAATTAGAAACATGTTCCTCCCATCTTCCTCCAAAGTCTAATATGTATAACATCAATAAATTATTGATTAACGAGATAGTCCTTACATAATAACTGTATGTTTAGGGATGAAATGTTGTACTAAAATTCAGTTTAGTCTCTAAGTGATGGTAGTGGGTATCTTTTTGGTGATGTTAAGGGCTAAAGATACTATGGATCTTTTATTAATATTTATAAGGGTGTTATAGAGTTTATGGTGCAATGATGAGGGTTTTAAGGGGGTATATTAGTAAGAATGCTAAGATTAATCTAGTTAGGTCACATTTGGGTTAATTTTGAAGAACACTTTAGGAATTGACTTTTATATGGGTTAAATACCTATAACTGACGGTGAAAGGTTAGCTTATAATGTGAATCTATTATTTAGAGTTGATTTTAGAGTTAGGTAAAGTTCAATAGGATGTTGAGGTGGAGGGAATAAGACCAGATCAAAGTGTTCTCTAGTTGAGCCAATGGCTATGTGGAAGTACTTGGAATGATTTTATGAAGTGGAAGAAGAGTTGTAAATAGTTTAGATTGGGTGTTTAAGGGGATTTTTAAATAACATACAAGAAATAAAAATGAACACCTAATCTCACCAAAGAAAAGACATACATTTTTATCCACCAAACACCAAAAAAAAAGAAGAACACTTCTCCCAAAAATTACTCCATTCCAAAATTAAAAATTACATTGCATATCTACCCAAATTTATAGGCATTACAAATTAACTTTTGGAGAAAAATTAAAGAAAAAAGGGCGGGGTTAATAGACATTGAAGAGGAGTTCTAACTAGCTATTCTTAACTAAACATTTCATGATTGATCATACAAGCTTATAGATGAAAAATAAAAAAAATATAAATTATATTTAAAATACTTAAACTATGGACTCATTAGTAGGCTTATATAATTGAGAATTTTCATTAATCTTTTCCTCAGGCTTTGGTTTTAACTCTTGTAATTAGGCTTTTAGCTTGATTATCTTCATGCACATGATGTATTACATGAACTCCCCCAGGTTCAGTTGAAGTATACTCTTAAGAGTTAAAATATAATTAGTCTATTACTAGCCGTTGGGCCAAAGTCACTAAGACAGTATGCGTTTGCTGCATATAATCAGAGTTGGTGTATTGTTTTAACAAACTAAGAAATGATACTCAATAGCTAGATTAGTTGGTTCTTCATTAATGATGACATAATAGATATAAAAAAATAAGGGATTCTATATGTGGGGGGAACTATAACTCCTTAAACTTGCTAGAGTTACTCTCAAGCTTTTGAGGCAAATCCTTTATATGAAAATTCTCCTTAGTTGCCTAGAAGTTTTGACTAGGTGCTTCATCCTAGATTTTCTCTAACACCAAATATAATAATGGTGGGTAGATTTTGATAATATTAATTGCTTAAAAATGCTATGGATCATTATTTTAATATTATAAGAGTGTTATGGAGTTTATAATGGAATGACATGGGGCATATTAGTAGGAATGTTAAGACTATTCTAACTTAGGCTGATTTGGAAGATCACTTTAGGGAGTGAGTTTTATTTGGGTGAAATGGCTAAACATCACGGTGGAAGGTTAGATAATGATGCAAAATTATGATTTGAACTAGTTGATAGAGTTTGGTGGAGTTTAAGAGGATGTTAAATTTTAGGAAATAAGACAAGTTCTAAGTCTTCCTTAGTTGGACAGATGGTTATGTGGAAGTTTTTATAATTATTTTATGATTTTGGTTCCAAGATTATTTTTCTTAATGGATGATTATAAAGTGTAGGAAGAGTTGTGAATAGCTTAGAGTAGGTGTTTAAGGGGATTTGTAAGTAACATAAATGAAATAAAGATAATTACCTAATATCACTGAAGAAAATACTTGAAGCCATTAGGCACCAAACAAATGAAGAATAATTCAAAAAAAAAAAGTTCCAAAACTAAAATCACAATGCATATTATCTCATAAATATAATATGACAAGACTAAATTTTGAGAAACATAGAGGGAAAAAGGGAAGGGGTTAGTGGACATTAAAGAAGAGTTACGGCTACCCATATTTTTACTGAGTCAACCCTACATAACCATTGCATGGCTTACCATATAATATTTTAGATGTAAAATAAATAAAAAATATATTTAAAATTATGGGCTCATTATTATGCTCTTATAATTTGATCTTTTCCTTAATCTTTTTGTTGAGCTTAGATTTTAGCTCTTATAATTAGGGTTTTAGCTTGATTATCTTCATTCACATGATGTGCTTCATTAACTCCCATAGGATCAATTGAATTCTACTCCGTAGATATAAAATCTTAGTAATCTTTTACTAGTTGTGGGTTATAAGTCTATTAGTCAGTATGACTCAGACACATATCATCATTAGGTGATTAATTCTATGACCTAAATAATTATGCTTATTAGCTAGATTAGTTGGTTATTCCACTTTGATGATATAATTGATATCCAAAAATAAGAGATTCTATAATTGGGGATTATGTCTCCTCAAAATATTTGGAATAACTCCCAAGATTTTTGAGGCAAATCCTCTGTAAGAACTTCTCCATAGTTGTTAAAAAGTTCTAGGGGCTTCTTTTTAAATTCACTATAAAACCAAATATGAAGGTGGTGGATAGTCTTTTGGTGATATTAATGGCCAAAAAAGGCTATGAATCTTTATTTTAATATTTATAGGGATTTTTTGGAGTTTATGGTGGAATTATAAGGGATTTATAGGTAAATATTAGTAAGAATACCAGGACTATTTCAATATGGGTTAATTTGGAAGTCTATTTTAGGTATTAATTTTATTTGAATAAATGTTTGGAAATGATGGTGCAATGTAATCTTAGGATTTGAACTTATGATCTGGATTTGATGGCAGAGTTTGGTATAGTTAAGAGGCCACTGATGTATAGGGAATAATATTAGGTTTAAGTGTTCACTAATAGGGCCAATGGCTATATAGAAGTCTTTAGAGTGATGTTATGATTATGGTTACAAGATTATTGGTCTTAAAGGATGCTTATAAAGTGGAGAAAGACATGAATAAATTAGTGTAGGAGTTTAAGTGGATTTATAAGTAACATAAAAGAGTGAAATATACATATATGATCTCACCAAAGAGAAAGACACACACTTGAAACTATCAGGTACCAAACAAATGAAGAATACTTTCCACATAATTATTTTATTATAAAATTAAAATTATACTGCACATTAGCATATATTTATATGCATTACAAGACCAAATTTTGGAAAAATAGTAGAGAAAAAAGTGAGGGGGTTAGTTAACATTAATGAGGAGTTCCAACTACCCATTTTCTTAGTTACTCATCCCTACCTATCATTTCATTGCTGACTATACAAAATTTTAGAAGACAAATAAAGTATGAATTATATTAAAAATATTTAAAATAATTGTGTTCATTATTAGGCTCTTTTAATTAAGAATTTTCTTTGATCATTTCCTTAATTTTGGTCTTCACACTTGAAATTGGTCTTAGACCTTGGTATCCCATATAATCTAAAAATCTCATGTTGTAATTGAGGATCCTAGTATGTGATTTTGATGATGAAAAATATTATTGATTGAATTATTATATTTCTTATTAAATATTTCAGATGTTTCTTTTGTCTGTGAGCACTAACATTTCTGATAAAATATACACCGCTCAAGATTACTGAAGACTCAAGATTGGGTAGAATAAGATATAAAAGAGTCTATAATTTTATTTTCTTTATTTTCTATTTCTTAAATCTGGCCACAGAAGAGTGTATGCAAATAGGGTGACCATGTACACACATAGGGGGAGAAAAAAATATTTTTAAACTTAATATTTTTTAAACTAATCGTATTGTATGCTTTTCAAACATATTGTATGATTAGTTATCTAAAAATAGGCTTAATGACTAATTAAAAAACTAGTTTTTGTGAACTAATCATAACGTATGATTTATTATGATCTAAAATCCTAGCCACCTATTAATTGAAGTAGGATTTTGAAATCTTACATTTTGAACTAATCATATTATTGATGTCAATTGTATGAACATTTAAAATATTGTTAAAATTAACCCCTTAATTAGTCAATCAAATCATAGTTTAATTAATGATAGCCGACCGTACTCTACAATATTGATTGTACCAAATAATTAGTAGAGATGAAAATTGGTCATCCCAAAGATCTTACCAAATAAAACTATGATTTTTGAACTAATCATACTGTATGATATTCATATCGTACTGATTCACTTACTTGAATAGTACAGGATGATTAGTAGAGTGATTTTCAGTAAACCTAGGAATCATCTCGTATGAATAGAAGAAATAAAACATATTGTAATGGACGATCTAATGATTGTACTGTACAATGTGTTCATAAAATTTGAACATTTCATTTAAACGAGTCTTTATATTGTACTTGATAGTACTAGTTTTGAACTAATCAAATTGTATGAACCCAAATCATATTATATGAACAGAGACGACTAACTTGATTTTTTAAGTTTTCTTGAAGTCCATTACTTAAGCATGTTTTAAATATTCTCTTAAAAAAAGAGAGGAACACGTGACTATTGAAGGAACTCTAAGAGATGAGCTTTTGAGAAGAAAATCATGGTTTGAGAGAGGAAGGAGAAGGTGGACGTGAGCATGAGAGAGAAGTAGTGTGAGGGGATCACATGGTTGCTCCGGGCTAGCTGCACCCTTGCTCCTCCTTTGGCCTTGGTGAGTCTTTTGGAAGCTCTCTAGGGAGAGAGGCTTCTAGGTCCAGTCCTTGAGGTTCTATGTCTTCTCCGAGAGGGAGAAAAAGGAGCTGAGATTCTCTTCCTTCTCCAAAAGGGAAAAAAAGGAGAGAAAAATGATTCAAGGTCTGATACCATCACCAAGAGGGTGGCATAGCATCTGACACCATCACTAAAGGTTTGGTGAAAGTGAGTATGTAAGGGATTTTCCGCTTGCTAAGGAAGCAAAGGGATAGTCACTTAGTGTTAGTGCAATACTCGAAGTGAACAGCTCCGAGGAGTGGATGCAGATCAAGGTTAATCGAACCACTATAAAATTCTTTGGTTTATTTTTTCCTTATTGCACTTCTATATTTCTTGCATTTCATTTCCATTAATAACAGCTTAGGAAAAATGTTGATTATTACTCTTTCATGTAGATCAAAATTTCATCGTAATAAAATTCAATATTTTTGATAAAAGCTCTCACTTCCGTAATTAATTAGAATTTGGTATTTTCAATTAATAAAAAGTATTTCAAAATTATTGTCATTGTTATTTTGAAGTTAAGAATTTTTTTAAAAGCACTAATTCACCCCCAATCTTAGTGAGCATCGGGCTAGTTCTATAAGGTTGAATAACCTTCGTGAACTTTCAAGTGGTATTAGAACAAGATTTCAAAAACAAAGTTTTAGAAATTTTTTGAAAAAATGATCAATGGCTCATTTTGGTAATCTTAACACTACGGAAGATTATTCTATAACCCATCCCCCACTGTTTGAAAATATCCCTTTCGATTACTAGAAAATATACATGTTTATCTTTTTACAATCCATTGACTATAGAATTTGACATATAATTCAAACTGGATACTCACTTCTATCGCATGTAGTTAATGATGTCAAAATTGATATTCTGTTTATTAAATGGAGTTAAAGGATAGGTAACTCACATAATTAAATGCTAAGTGTCTGAATTATTTCTTTATGCTTTAAAAGTTGAAGACTATATGTGAGTTTCTACATGCACTACCTAGAAAGAGATTTGGGATAGGTTATGTATTACCTATGAGGGAACCAATGAAGTTAAATAGTCTAGGCTAAACATTCTTTTGCATGACTATGAACTCTTTCGCATGAAACCTAACAAAACTATATCTGAAAAGACTGAAATGTACATTAGGTTCACCTAGATAGTGACATTCTTTCATACACTAGGTAGAGAACTATCGAATTCAGAGAAACTTAATAAGATTCTATATTATTTACCTAGATTTTATGATATTAAGATAACTGCAATCACTAAATCTAAAGACTTGAATATTTATTTCATTGATAATTTTCTTGGGTCACTCATTGCCTCTGAGCAAGGAGTGTATCAAAGGTAAGTGACATGAGAGAAGAAAATGGAGAGAACTATAGTATTAAAAACAAATAATTATGATAGTGAGAGATCTGTAGTAGAGGAGGATGATGAAATTACCTTGATGACGTGCTAGTTCAAGAGCTTTCTAAAAAGAAAGTAGAGGCATAATCAAAATAGCTAAACAAAAGGTAAGAGCCACAAAACTACTAAAATTTTGTCTAACATAATTTGCTTTGAGTGTAAGAAATTAGGCCACCTCCAAGCTGACTGCCAAACCTAAAGACTCACCCAAACAAGGAGAAGGGTGAAGAGAAGCCAAAGTACAAGAGGGGAAAGTAAAGGCACAAAGCTTTTTAGGCCGACTTTGCCTCAAAATTGTCAGAAGAAGAAGCAGAGGAGGTGTGGACCTCTGAAAGGACACCGCCGTAACTACCGAGTGCATAAGGTTATACGACCGCATCACCCCGATGGATAGAAATAATTACAGACCTCTGCGCTTTTCGCAAGCATGCCAATATAAGAGCAGATTAGATCATACATACGACTAACCATTGAGAATAGCGGCTCTCACTAGTGCACCTTGATGGGTAGCAATATATATGACCTGATCTTAATAATAGGTTTCCCCCATCCGATACATCAGCTTGAGTGGGGTTTATTTGATGGTGGAGTTCAGTTTCTCATGGGTGCAAGCCCCCATATTAATTACATCTCGAGCCTAGGGCTCGAGAAAACTCTTGATTAAGGATCAATATTACTCTTCCCAGATAAGGGATTGGCACACAAAAGGGATATTAGGAAGTTCCTAGTCAAAGGAAAAGAATTGGTCCAAGTGGCTTAGTTAGCATACACAGTTCATCTCAATATCTGGAGGGACTAAGGCAGTAATGCGAGGAAGAAGATCATATACTTAGAGCATGCAGAGAGAAAGGATGGAAATGGTGCCATCTATGTGATGTGGATAAGTAGGATTTATAGTCCCTGAAGAAATGCGATTTACACACTATTTAGGCATACTATGAGACGCCCAGTGTAGTAGCCTCGAATCCTAGATCTAAGATGGGTTTAGTGTTATACCCAATACTAATACTCGTTTCCTAGCTAATGCACATGGGCTTATATCCTGTTTAAAAAGGAAAACCAGCTAATCACCTAAGCACATAAAATTCATGTTGTCCAGCCTTTATGAAAGATAGGTAGGTAGGTTGAGTGTTTTAGAAGTAGGACTGATGTCTAAAGAGTTTCCTAATTGGCCCTGGACTTATGTAGGATAAATACTCCTAGAGCTAATATAATTAAATTTTTAATTAGTTGATTTCTAATGCAATGCATGCTAGTTGAAAATGTTAAATAAGATATACTTCATATTTTAAAAAATAGGCTTATAGAAAATAATTTTTAGAAATGACTGCCCCCCCCCCCCCCCCCCAAAGTCCGGCACTTCATCATCATAGGCCAAATTATCGGGACTCTACCCGCAGGCAGGGAGGTGCCTTATTAGAAGGAGAAACAATAATGTATTGATATACATGCAACCCCAGACGATTCTGGCTATTCCCCAGGTCATTAGATTTCTATATTATTTAGACCTAAAAATTTTAGAATTTAATTATAAGTAGAAAAAGTTTTAGTCCTTAAAGAGCCTAACGAAAACATGCCACATACATACAAGAAAAAAACCTAAAAAAATAGGCAATTTATACTACACAATCAATTTAAACACATCAATATAAATTAACCCAAAGTAAAGTAAAGAAATTCCATGGCAAGTGTCCTATAAATACAACCCAGGATCAGCAGAAAAGTAATGGTGGCCAGGCCACATTGACAACAACCTAGATTCTAATCCTAATAAATGACGCAAGTCTTAAAAGCCATGCCTTTCATCTTCAAGTCTTCGTCTTTGAATGGATCATCCTTCTCTGGATCGTATATCTCCAGATCATCTCCTTCAGTATCCATCTGGTTCATCCTCCGAAAGGGTACCCAAATGACTAAAAAATTCCCTGAGAGGGAGCCTTTCTTATTCTCTTTGGGTACCAAGTATTTAAAATGCTAGACTTTCGAAAACTTTCACAACTCAATATGAATATAAATTATATTACATTTGAAAAAAAAATCTAGACCTGGACTCCTACATGGATATCTTAATGAAAGTCACAAGCAATTTATATATCACACCACAAGCATTTTCATATGTGCAGAAAAGGTAAACATATTTGACCACGCTCTTTTATTTTAGGGAGGTCTAAATAGTCTTTGGAGCATCTGCAGAAAATAGCGTTAGTATTTAAAGCGTTTAATGATTATTGGCCCCCTCTTTATTTTAGCAATGCATGAGCGTGACCTCCTGCATAAGACTATATTAGTATAAAAGTGGCCTTAAAAAATATGAAGTCTAACATACACATCATAGTATAATCAATACATATAAAATATAATAAATTAAAGCTCAACCACAGCACCATATATCAAAATACTCCAATCAATCATCTGTGCTAAACATAAAGCATCACAACACATAAAGCAGAAAAATTAAACACCGGCCCAAATCCTAGAGCTAGAAGTGGTGCCCTATCAAATATATGTGTGTGTAATAGGCTTGTGTGGCTTTGGATAGGTCCTATATAGGGTAGTTAGTTTAAGTTACCTAAAGTTCAAATTTGTTGAAGGTCTGAAAAGGAAACTTTAATTAAAGTTTAAATAATAATGGATTAGGGTCCAATTTAGTTAATTTAATTTAAAAATTAGTTTTAATGCTTAGGATAATGATATTTGAAGTTCAAATTATATTAGCTAATTTTGGAACGTCGGTGGTCCTTCTATGTGCTAGGTTGAGGGGGTTCAAAAGGTCACTATAAAAAAAAGGCTAGATTTAGTGGTTCTAGTATTTTAGTTAAATATTAGGCCTTAAGGAAAGTAGTTATGCTTTGATTTTGCTAGATTTGGAATTTTTTAGGCAAATATATGAATTTAGGAAGTTTTAGGAAATTAATGAATTATTAAAATTGCTAAATTAGGGGTTAGGGGTATTTTAGGAGTTTTGTTACAAATCAGCTCCAAACTAATTAAAATCACCCAAAAAGGTCTAGAATGACCTAAAGAAGTGTTCCCAAGTGTTTGGGAAAATTTTGGAATTTTTAATAATTTTTAATTATTTAATAAGGGCCAAAAAATAAATTTTAATTAAAAATTAAGGGTCAGATTAAAGTCCAACTAAGGGTCTCTAATTATCTAAGGTTAAGGGTTAAATTTGAAGAGTTCAAGGTATTATGAAAAATTTTCTGAGTTGAAATGAATTTATTAGAATTTTTTGAATGTATCGGGGCCTAATTAAAGGGTAAATTAGGGTTTGTTAATTAAGGGGTCTAAAGGCTCCTAAAAATTCCTAGAAAATTATGGGAGGTTTAGGATATCACTAAGTTCAGATTTTAAAAGTGTCATGTCAATCAATGGTTCTATCCTAGATCCTAGAATTTTTCTAAGTTTTCTAGATCGGTCCTAAATTATTATCCTTAAGGTGTCACTATGTTATATAGGTTTAAATCAAGTGTTTGAGACTAACCCTTAATATAATATGTAAGGAATGTATAAAAATAGTAAACACACTAATCCTAAAATCTAGGAGGACCTAGGCTACGTGCTTGTGCATCTTATGCATGCAAAAGATAATAAAATAATAACTAATCGTATTTATTGGTGAGATTAGTGAATGATTGGAACTCAATCACCCACTAGTCCACCTCTCCATGAATTCTATTCATAAGTGTAATCAATTTTTAAAACTTCACAAGTAGATCTCCCCAAATTAAGGCATTTAATAATATGTATAATTTTAAAATAATTTAAAATACACATATATTAAATGTATAAATTTAAAAGTAAATTAACTAAAAATAATAATAATTCAATGTAAATGCATGCATAAGTATAATAGAGACCTATTGGACTCCCAAACGGTGTTTCTAAATAATTCAAAATAATTTTATAATTTCAAAATAATTAAGGTATCAATTATTTAAATAATAGTTAAATAAATAATAAATAAATAATACATAAAATATGACAAAAAATTAAGTTTTGATATCTTAAAATATTTTCAAAATAAATTACATATTTTTCTTAAACTTTAGAGGTATTATTCATGTTTTTATGATTTAAAATGAATTACTTATGAATTTTCAAAGTTTAATGTATTAAAAGCTATTTTAAAATAAATTTAAAATAATTATTAAAACAAATTAAATTAAAGATTAAAGTTTCTAAAATTAGAATATTTAAAATAACTTTAATTTAATTAAATATAAATTTAAATATTTAAATATAAATAAGGGAGATTATTTAAAATAATAACATATTCTAATTATAAATTTTAATTTAAAATTAAATAATAAAATAAAGATAAGTTTTCTGATTTTAAGATGAATGAAATGTATAAAGTAATAGTTATAAAATAATAATAATAATAATAATAATAATAATAATAATATAATAATAAAATATTTTTAAAATAAATTAAATGGAAATGATAATAATATTTTTTTTTAATAATCTAAAAGGGAATAATAATAATAATAATAGTAATAATTTAAAGTAATAATTAAATAATAATAATAATAAATAATAATGATAATAATATATTTAAAACAAAGGTTTAAATAATACTATTAGTACTAATAATAATAATAATAATAATAATAATAATAATAATAATATATGATTTCTGTTTTTTATCTTAAAAAGAGAAATAAAACATTATTTAAAAAAAATAAAATTTATTATAAAATAACTTATTTTTAATAATTAGTAATAGATTAAAAATAACTAAAATTTAATAATTAATATAATAAAAAAATATGGAATATTTTTAAACTTAAGAGAATAAAAATATTATCAATTCGACATATTATACGTATTTGTTGGTTTTTAAATAATTTATAATGAATTTTCAAACAAAATCTATTTTGAAATAATTAAAATATTAATTTAAATTAAAAACAAATGGTGACAACGATGGTTAGTTAGGTGTTGGGCTCGGGTTGGCTCCAAGAACTACAGGCAATGATTACACGAGCAATGATTACCAAATCAAAATTGTGGAGGTGGTTTTAACTTAAGATGAGTCAACATGCTGTGCCTGCCGTCGAATCTCCGTGGTTTGAAATGGACAGTCGGGATCTCACCGGATGGTGAACGTAACTGTGAGATCTAATTTCATGGTCAATCCGAACTGTAGAATGGTTGGATCGTTACCGTTGATCTCAGGATCAATGGTCCTGATCAACCCTAGCGAATGATGTACGTGACCTAGAACCTAAAATGGTTTTTAGCTTTATTCTCTCGATCGGGTGGACCAAATGACTTGATATTTTAAACATAAGCTCTACTCATAAAGAACATTCATGGGATATGCTTTTTATGGTCTGAAAAGTGCTTTATAGAAAGTTATTTAACTATAAGTACTCTAGTCTAGGGTTTCAATTTTACCTCAATCCAAACAATGGATTTAGAAGATCTTGGGTTTGTTGTACTTGTAGACTGTCCACGCTTATTTCTTCTTCAAAAATCGCGGTCCAAGAAGCTGTGGATTTATGGGAAAATGCCTTGGAAGCTATTTGACCTCGGGTCATCGAAGAACTCGCCGTTGGCGATGGTTTGACGGTGGTTTTGACTTGGAAAAAGTGGGGAAGAGTAGTAAGAGCTCTCACACCAAGTATCTTGGGGTTTGGATGCTTGGAGGTAGAGCAAGTGAAAAAAAGATCCTCAAGTAACCCTAAATCTCCCTATTTTTAGACCTAGGCCTTGGATGGATGGCTTTGATCACATCTAGGGTTAATTAGGGGAGAAATAAGAGTGATTAGACCAGATTTCTATTAAGAGAGGATTAAGAAATGTTTTAAATGGATTAAAAGCCATCAATTTGACCTAAATAGGTCAAATTTGACCAAGGTGGACTATGGTTGACCAAGTCAAGGGTTGACCAAGTCAACCTAGTCAATAGGACCCAATGGGGGAGAGGGTTGAGTCCAAGAAGAGTATGAATTGGATTTGAACTTAATTTGACCAAATAGGGCTAATTGGATCAAACTTAGTTGACTTGGTCAACCAGGTTGACCCAGGGCACAGGTCTTGGCCCAATGGGTTGGGTTTGACACATTTAGTCTAGTGGAGGAGAGATCTGAGCTTAAGAAGCATTGGAAGATATTTAAAATCAAAAGGTAGGGTGTATGGGTCAATTTTGGTCAACCCAGGTTGACCTAGTCAACCAGATTTTCCCAAGGCCCAGGTCTGGGCTCAACAGACTTGGCTTGACCCTCTTAACACAAGGGAGGTGGTCTTGGGGTCTGGCCTGGTCAGTTCGACCAAGTCAACCCTTTGATCGAAGGGTTGGAGAAAAATAGGGTCAACGGGAGGTTACAAAACTATGTCTTATTGCTAACAATAATCTTGATCAATCAAATTAAGATGAGGTATGCCAAATATCTTATGACAATTTTTTTTATTATTTTAAAAAAATTAATGATTTGTATAGGAAGCTTAAGAAGATGCATGCTAGTATTAATATTGAATTTTCTACTTTGTAAAAAGAGCATGCTAGTTTAATTACTGAGGACTCTACTTTAGATAGTGATCATATGACTTCATTAGATGAGTTTGATACATTAAATAAGAAGTATATTGACATATCAAACGCACATAATTCCTTGAAAATATTACATATTGAACTAAAAAAAACATTTAAGGAATTAGAAGAGCTTGCATGTCAATTAGATAGAAGAGAGCATGCATTAAAACTAGAAGTGGCAAGCTATACAAATGCAAAAGAATTTTTAAGAGAAAAATTATTGCACTTGAGAACAGTAAACCATCGTCCACATTAGCTCAATGGTACAACCCCTCAATATAATATGCATTACCTAAACCTAGGAGAAGGCATATGTCCCAATTAGGTTAGTAAACCCATTTCCTAGAGTTAGGTGTTACTCTTTATGGCATATTAGGATATATAGCCCACGCATGCATTATCCACCTTAGGACAAACTTAGTGTGGAGGCTTAAATTACATGCATCATAGTATAACATGCATTCATGTCATTCATTTAAGCATAAGGTGGAACCCAAACTCACTCGAGTTCCCAAATTAACATTTAAATGAAATTATAGGTGTTCTCTCATAATAGATATAATGAGAGCATGTGGTACCTGGACATTGGGTGCTTGAGGCTTATGACTAGTGATATGAAATAATTCATCACATTGAAGGCTTGGTCAAGAGGAAAGGTGACATTAGGAGACAACACCATTAAGAAAGCAGCGGGCTCTGTTATATTTAACAACTCTAAAAACTTTATGATTAAAAATATGTAATTAGTTGATGGTTTAAAGAATTATTTATTAAGTATTAGTCAACTATGAGATAAAGACTTTGATATAAATTTTTTTCTAGCAAATATATGATTAGTTTAAATAAAAACTTGTATTAGAAGAAAAATAGATGAACAATGTTTACATGTTTGACTTGAACATCATTGAATATTCATATTCATTATGCCTAAAACTATAATTGATGAATCTTGGCTATGACATAGGAGACTATGTCATACGAGCATGAAGAGTCTTAGGAATATCACCTAAAAAATTCTAGTTAGAGGCATACCTAAGTTAGATTTCACTAAAGACCACTTATGTGGTATCTGCTAATTAGGAAAACAAATAAATTATTCATTTCATTCAATCAAAGATATTAACACCTCTAGGCCACTAAAAATCCTTCATATGGATGCATTTGGACTTACTAGTACAACCAGTCTAAGAGGGAAGACATGGATTTTTAACTGTAGATGACTACTCTAGATTTATTTGGGCAAGATTCCTAGCACATAAGAGTGAGTCATTTGAGAAATTTAAGAACATTCTTCACTTGGATTTAAAAGAAATTAGGATGTAAAATTTTAACAATCCATAGTGATCATGGTGGAGAGTTTGAAAATGATATGTTTGAATCCTTCTATCAAGAGATAGGAATAAAACATTATTTCTTTGCCCCTAGGACCCCCTACAATAATGGAATAGTTAAAAAGAAAAATAGAACCTTGGTGGAAGTTGCCAGTGCAATGCTAGCTAAGTATTCACTTCTTTGGTATTTTTGGGCAGAAGCAGTGATACTGCTTGTTATAATTTAAATAGGGTGAATGTTAAATCCAAGCTTAATAAGACACCCTATGAACTCATTAAGGGTAGGACATCCAACCTTACTCACTTACGTGTATGTGGCTATAGATATTTCATCTTAATTAATGAAAAATTACCCTTAGGAAAATTTGATCCCAAGTTTGATGAAGGTGTCTTCTTAGGTTACTCATATATAAATAAGGCCTATAGAATCATCAATATGAGGACCATTATAGTAGAAGAGTCTACCCATGTGATATTTGATGAATCAGATAGGAGCTTTGAACTTAAACTTGAAGAAGAAGAAGTGGAGGTCATTCAAGGGGTAGAAAATATTGCTATATGGGATAGAGTAGAACCTCAAGAAAAATTATCTGGAGAATGGAGATATTCTTTTAGTCATCCTAAATAATTTATTTTAGGAGATAATTTAAGGTGTTGGAATTAGCTATAGACTTAGGAAGGAGGTTAGTCATTCAATATTTATCTCTATGGTAAAAACCATAAATATAGATCAAGCCATAGCTGATGAATTCTGGATCCTATAATGCAAGAAGAGCTAAACGAATTTGTTAGAAATGTTGTATGGGAACTAGTCAAGAGACTTAAGGACCAAAGTATGGTTATAATAAAGTGGGTTTTTAAAAATAAGATGAATGGCTCTGGAATAGTAGTGAGGAATAAGGCCATATTAGTACCAAAGGGGTATAACCATATCAAATGAATAAATTTTAAGAAAACATTTACCCCTGTAGCTAATCTAGAAGCCATTAGGGTGTGTTAGCCTTTGCTTTCTTTAAGGGTTTTAAACAATATCAAATGGATATTAAGAGTGTCTTTCTAAATGGGGTGATTCAAGAAGATGCTTATATTGAGCAACCCCTAGGTTTTCAAAATTCAAAATTCCCAAATCATGTATTCAAACTAAAGAAGGTCATATATGGGCTGAAGCAAGTACCTAGAGCCTGGTATGAAAGGTTGAGTACATTCCTTTAAGCTAGAGGCTTTGTTAAGGATAGTGTAGAGATCACCCTCTTCCTAAAGAAAGTAGGAGAAGACTTGCTCATTATTTAAAGATGATATGTTGTTTGGATGCTAAAAAAAACTTATGTGATGAATTTTCAAACAAAATGAGTAAAGAATTTGAGATGAGTATGATAGAAGAGTTAAGTTACTTTCTTGAATTTAGTGTAAAGCAGATAAATGATGGAACCTTTCTTAGCTAATATAATTATATCAAGGGCATCCTTAAAAACTATGAAATGGATAATGCTAAGACCATGAATATTCCCATGAGCTCTACTATTCAATTAGATATGGACCCAAATGGAAAAATAATATATCAGAAAAAGAATAGGAGAATAATTGGATCACTTCTTTACTTAATTTCTAGCATACCATATATTATATTCATTATTTGCCTTTATGATAGATTTCAAGTTGATACAAAAAAATCCCACATGACTACTATTAATAGAATCCTTAAATATAAGTCAAGCACTCCAAACCTAGGAATCTGGTATCCTAGACACAACGTCTTTTGAAATCATAAGATATTCAGATTTATATTTTATAGGATGTAGGGTAGATAAAAAAGCACTTTTAGAACTTATCAATTCATAGGACAATCTTTAGTTTTCTAGTCCAGTAAAAAATAGAACTCAGTAGCCCTTTTATAGTTGAGGAAGAATATATAGTAGTAGGGAGCTGTGTTGCTCAAGTCTTATGCTAAAGTAATAACTCTTAGATCATGAACTAACTATAAGAACCATTCTTGTGCATGTTTATGTGTTGTTATTTTGTAGTTTATGTTAAAAAAATTATATATATATATATATATATATATATATATATATATATATATATATATATATATATATATATATATATATATATATATATATATATATATATATATATATATATATATATATAGTTTGTAATTTAAGATGTTTCCTAATCACCACACCTACACCTCATTAACTTTCAAAATCTTTCAAATTTTGCTCACATCGTACTATATGATCCACGTTCAAACTGCATGATAAGTACAAATGCACAGATCAACCCTTAGTTTAATCAACGGTCTAGATTATATACTTGATATGTACATCATACTTTACAAACCTCTACTTGTATTATACGATCTACGTGTATCTAACCAATAAGGAATTCAATTCATTTGGTATGAAATTATTTCCAATCGTACTATGCGATACCTCCATTTATATTGCACAATACACATATCAAACTATATTGGGATGAATTCATTTCGATTGATACAATAATAATTGAATTTTGTATTGTACAAACATCCATTGGTACTATACAATACTTTTCATCAAATACCATACCGACGACTCCTCAGGATGATCATAATTCCTTAAGATTTTCTAGTACGATACTGATCGTACTGTATTATTTGACATATCTTTTTGATAAGTCGTGAAGAAAAATTAACTTGTCTAATTATATTATACGAACCTAGATCATAATGTACGACGTTCCTAAAATCTATAAATTCGAAGGATTTAAATGTTTCAATTCACTAAACTCACTACTTCCTCAAACTCTTACCCTCTAAACCTTCCTGTCTAATGGCCAGTGGAAGCAAACACGGTAGACTGATATAGGGGAGCCCTTCCTCTCATCATTTGAATGATTGTTTCCTCTCTGCAAGGGATGAAGACACTTATTACAAGTACAAAGAGGAAAAAATCACTCCTTGCATGTTAAATCAACCAACCCTTAACTTTGAAGTGATGAACCTCTTTGCCTCCACTACTCTTCAATTTCTCCACACACTGGCTTTTTTTTATAACCATGAACTCCTTTAAGAATTCTTAGCCAACCTTAGGCTAAATTCGGAAACCTCCACCGTGACTTTATATGATTGCAAACAAAACATAGCAATTACCAGTTGATTTAGCAAAACATATCTTTCTTTCCACTGAAGGACCTCACCCTCAATCCCTTATCTCAAATGAGTTTTATTGGACTTCTATCAACCTGAATATTATGAATGCACCCATAAATCTACATCAACCACTAGTCCAAACCATAAATCAGATTGTCTGAATTATTCAGCATGTCCTTAGAACCTCCATTATACCTAAATCAGGGGTTAGGGATAACATAACCCTACTTCTTTCTTTCATCACTTACTTCATAAAGTCAAATATCCAATTTGATTAAGCACAAATGATTCTTGATTATATTCAAAATATGACTCACATTCGACATCCTAGTACCCGAAGATAACAAAATGTTGTCTTAGGACACATCATAGGATATATCTTAGACAAAAAAAAATACCGAATCAACTTTTCTTCTCCACCCGATAATGTTTCTATTTTCTACACGAATGCCTCCTTCTCTATCTTTTTCCATCAGGGGCACGAGTATGCCGAGCCAGAATTTGATGAAGGGGAAGTTTCTCCTACAGGCGGACCTCCACCGCCACCAATACCACCACTTGTAGCTGCCTACCCTACATACCCTCACGATGACATAATTTAGCCGCTCGAGCGATCAGAAACTAGACTCAACTCTCACAACCAAAATTAACAATAGCAACATGAGGACGACATGAAGAGGTTTATAGAAATATTTTTCTTGATTGACAAGAGTATATAGGATGGACAAAAAGTGTCAATAATGGCTTATCTATATTTTTTTCTTCTTTTCCTATTTCATACATTTCTAGGCACGTTGACATAGGAATATCAATCTTCAACATGCATGAATAACATCTAACGTATATAGTAATATACAAATTTTCACATGTACAATAAATGCAATAATGTTTTTGTAGGAATTACTTGTATAAACTTCAACATTTAAAATTAAAAAAAAATATCATAACATCATTTTAAAGCATTAAATATTATATAGTACATTATATTAGTGAATAATACTCACCAAAATACTTAAAATTTCATGTAGATAAAACTACCAAGGGGAAATACGAGTTTTTCCTATTAAGATGACTAGGACATTCCATTCTACAAAAAATTACATGATGAAAAGTTACCCAAACTTTATTTTATCAAATAAATTACTAAAATTCTCAAACAAATGGCCCAAATTGATAATTTAGATCGAGTAATGGTAACCTATCTTGATTTAGACATGTTTCCAATCTAGCATGTTAGAAAAAATTGGCTCTAAGACATCCAAAATCCACTTTATATCTCTAGAATTCTCTCCCTCCCTCTCTAACTAGCTTCCCTGATAAGATAAGAAAATTGAATTCAAAATTGATTAAGATATATATAAAACTAGCGCCACAACACTACCTTCAACAGATCCATAGCGCTCTTAAGGAAAATTTTCATGTTCAAGATATAGAGCTCGATATTACAACACCATCTTTCAAAGCACCGTAGTGTTATCTACTTGACACCAAGTCTAATAGATAGAGAAATGCCACAGTACCACCATTTCAGCACTATAATACTATGAAAGAGAACTTCATACTTAATATTTTCTTTTCCAATTCAAGTTGTAGTTCCATTTCATCATTAAATTAATATAATAATAATTCAAAAAAAATTATCAAAATTTAATAAATGCTAAAAAATTTTGAAATTCTTATCTAGTTTAGTTAAGGTCATCATTACATAAGTAGTAATTATAAGAAGAGAGCAAAATAATAGGTCTACCCAGTGGCGGAGTCAGAAAACAAATTTAGGAGGGGGGGGGGGGGGTGTTAAATTAAAGGATTCTTCATCCCATGCATGCAGTGATGCAGGAACTCACCGTGCTCGCTCTCACTGGTAATTAGCTCACCGGCAGTATTCCACCGGATCTCGGCGATCTTTCTCAGTTACTATTTCAGTTACAAACTTTGAATCTGGCTAACAACTCACTTAGCGGTTCTATACCAAGTTCAGTCAGTGAGTTTTTTTTGGACTTCTAGGTTAATTAAGATAAATTCACACAGATATCTCATACACAAATACTCGAACCCAAAACCTCATAGTTGGTAGCCTAAGCTCAGATAGAATACCTTAATGTGATGAGGAACATATTGTATGTTTTAATACCGGTATCACTCGGCAGGTTGAGCCAGCTCAGCGTGCTTGACTTGTCTATAAACCGGCTCCTTGGCGGGTTCCCGGAGGAGCTTGGTGACTTGCCGGAACTCAACTTCGTGGTTTTGGCGGGACCAGCTCTCCGGCAAGCTGCCAGAATATCTTTGCCGGAGGAGCTATAAACCAGCCTGTAGCATTTCATGGCCTCTAACAACAACTTCAGCGACCGGATTCCGGTGACGATAGCGCATTGCATGACACTCTGACAGCTAGATCTTGCTAACAATAACTTCTCCGATTTCATTCCTCCGGAGCTCAGATTTCTGACGGAGCTCACTGATCTCATTCATAATAACAATAGCTTCTATTAGAAGCACAAAGACACAATACAAAACATGATATTGCTTTATATGTTGCCATCTATACAATCTGTACTTATATATATAGGTGTAACCTGTACTTAGAAAGATAGAAATAATATATCAAATTCTCTTTTCTCTTTGTTCTTCTTGTTTTGGTTCAACTTGCGTCCTGCTTCATTTCTTCCAATCTACAGATTCAGCTTCTCCGGTTTCATTCCCAATGAATTCATAAATCTCAGCAAGCTGGAGACGCCAACTCTGTTCCATAATAATATCATCGGAGGAATCCCGGAGGAGATCGGCTTGCTGCAGTGCTTAGAAATTTTTTTGGAACTATAGGTCAATTGAAGCAGCTTGATTCTGCATACAAAATTTTTTTCTTGGGGGGGGGGGGGGGGGCACGTGCCCCCCCTTTGCCCCCCCGCCCTTGGGTCTACCGCAGAGGTAAGTTTTTTTTTTTTTTTACCGTAGAGGTAAGATTGATCAACCTCTTATGAAAGGAAAGGTTGGCTCTAAGAATTATATTTTGACCATTCCTACTGAACTTATGGTTCTAACGATGAGTAAGCTTTTAAGTTATTGATTGGTAGTATCAATGGCTACAACTCTTGTAGTTTTAACCGTTGAATATTTCTTATGGATAAAAGGTCTTATGATGGCATATTGTTGACGTCTCACTTGATACTTTTCTAATTAGGGAGTTCCTCTCCCTAAATTTCTAATGAATATATCATGCCCAACTTTAGCGAGAAGGATGTGATGCCATGAAGATGAGCTTGTAATCAAGTTCACAGGAGAGGTTGCCTAGACCATTAGTTTGAAGGCATATATTAATGACAAGCTCATCATATTTTTTTCCTTATAAGAGCATAATATTGAGGTCTCTATTACGTACCTCTAGGTACTCATGATTCATGTGGCTTTATTTAATACAACCTATATAGTGTGTATATTGACGGCAAGCTCCTCATAAATTCTACCCAAGAAGAGCATAATCTGGAGACTCATGATTTTGTACCTTTATTGACTCCTGATTTATGCGTATTTGAATCATTAAGCTAGATGAAGAGTTTAACCTTTACACAAAATTGGTGCTAAGGAAAATAAAGAAGACACTCAACTCTTTTGGAGGATAAAACTAGTTCCACAATAGAAAGTTAAACCTTTACACAAAGTCACCAACTCCATTCTTTGAGAAGTCTAAGACTTGAAAGTTGGCATTATAGTCACTTGAAAATTCCTTGAGTATACCAAAAAGTTCTTATCTATTCTTATATGTAGGTACGTGCATTATGAGATAACTTATGAGGAATGGATTCTATTCTTCTAATGTATTATTACACCCTATTTATAAGTTTATTCTAAGTAGAGAGCTGGGTGGAGTCACCCTTTTATGATTTTTATTAAAGAACTTAACTGGTATGATTTTATGTAATTTCCATTTATAAGAGTATTACATAATTGATGTATTTATGCAGAGTTGTTATCTTTATCATTTATTTCTTTATTTGGAATCGCCGATCTTATCTTTTTTAAAATATAAAGAAAATATATTTTTTGTCTTAATTGAATGACAATTTGATTTAAAATTTAAAATTTGAGTATTAATGATGGATGTGTTTTTTGCCTTAAAAATTCAATTCTTTCTCTATAGAAAGAGAATTAGCTCTCCTATAAGTCTTTATGTTATTCATTTCATCATTGATCATTTCTCTCTTCACTCACATTTTCTTATACTTCTCAATTTCTTATTGTGATTACACTCTCGCAATGGCATCTTTAGTAATAAAGTGCTCCAAATTTTTCATGGAGATTGATTGCACTCAAACCTCTGTGGCCTCTCAACTACTTTCCAACATGATTCACTTGGGTTATTATTTCAATGATGGAAACCTCACTGCATGAGTCTTAAAGGAAAGTGAGTTTTATAATTAATTGGACAACAATAAGCTATATTTATTTTTAGATCACTTCAAGTTAGGCTTGTAATCAAGTTGTAAAGTGAGATTTATAATATTTTGAATTTAAATGGAATCAACTCCACTCAAATAAAATTGAACTCTTTTATAAGTACGTCAGAAAAAATAAGATATCATGGAGCGTCAACTTCTTTTTCCACTTCTTCTTTTCTTAAGTATTTCAAGGATGGGTTCTTCCAATTCTCCTCCAAACATGTGTAGATGAGTTGTGAAGAATAAGATGAGAAACTAGAACTTGAATATGTCTTCATGAAGTCAATTATAGGATGTCTAGTGAGTATAATGCCTTTTCCATTTTTTAGGGAGAAGGTTGATATCCATACTTTGGATATATGTGAGTATAATACCTTCTACTACCTTAATGGCCTAACTTTAATGGTCAAATTATCTCCCTATAAGATATTTAGAAGAACCTCTACGGTTGGTCATTTACCTTTCCATTTTCATATTCAATTGATTTAGTCATGCATTTCCTTGAAATGCTTATCTGAATGATTCAATTTTTGGAAAGTTTAATCTTTTTATGGCCCAAATGACCTTTATGTGATGAGATTTTTAGGGATAAAGGTCTTAAAGGTTCTTACAAAGGGAAGGCTAAGTAGCTAGCATCATTTCTAGTGGGCATTGAGGATAACCCAACATTCGTTGAGTTGGATTCTCCTCTTGATCTTCTTGTGATGCTAACGATCCCCCTCGGCTTGATGGTGCTAACCACTTGTCCCATGAATCTTCTTGCTCCCTCTACCTCAAGGAAATAGATGAATTTTGATGAACTCCCCTAGAAAACCACTTTTTTTGGATTCAATTATTATTGCAAGTTTTCACATTTTAGATAAAGGAAAATTAACTCATAATAATTGCCTACTTGGAGGTGTCCCCCACCACCTCCTACTAAGGCTACGATTAGGTCCCATGAGAAAGAAGTGAATCACCATCCACAAGGCATTATCATTAATGATGAGTTGGAGATTAAATAATAGAAGAAGAATCCTATATTAAAGTAAGTGATGTCAGCGTGAAAGGAAATAAAATTATTACCAACCCTTTTAGGAAGCATAAGACCTCCCAATACGGTCTTCTCAAATGGGGAACCACTCATTTCACTATTAAAATTGATTATTATTTTGATCATGTACCCCCTAAAGATAAGGCCTCATGAGTAGTATATGATTTTGATCTTGCCACCTTATCCCTAACTATTAAGGATATGCTAGACTATACACATTCTTATAAGATTCATTATGCTTCCATAATAATCAACATAATGTCTTGGCAGACAAATATTTTACTATCCTACCTTTATAAGAGATTACTTCTCCAATTTACCAGGAATTTTAAAAAAATCAATATAATAGAGATTGAGGCTAAGAAGTTAAAGAGATCCATGCAAGTGGAAAATAATGATCAATAGGTTATAGAAGAAGAGGTTAAAACTCTGCAAGATGATGTATATAAAAAGGAGAATTCTATGCAAATAATAATATCTTAAACACATAGGCACTAAATAGCCTTATTTTGACTATTATGAATTTTCAAAAAAATTATGAAATTCTATAGAAGAACTATGGCATTATGTTTGCGAGCACATTCTGCCAAAAATCACCATCAGCATGCAGAACATTAGTGTTGGGTTCATGGCATCATAGTGTTGAGCATTGATTCTAAAAAAAATGTGTAAATCATTGTAGGAGACTTTTATCCTATTTCTATTTACAATGATTTTGATCCGACCATTTAGTTTATCCTAAAGTAATTTTATTGCATTTTTCTGAATTTAGTGAACTTCTACCACATAACTTTTTGTATGTTATAGTGCTGATTATTATGAATATATTGACTATTTGATTTCATAATTTTACTAGTTAAAATCTCTACTTGATTTAGTGATTACTAAAAAACACCACGTAACCCAGAACTCTTTATCTGTCCAGTATGATTACTGGGATACATTCACTGTATTGATTTACTTTTATTGTACTGATTTACTGTCACTATAATGATTTACTATTATTAAGCCCATGATACCCATAATTAAGCATGTGATTTAAGATGATAATGCTAACACTAATATAGCTAAGCATCTTATGTGAGCTCCTATATAATTACTATATATTATTGCATTGCTATAGATTTTTATAGTTTTTCCCATACAATTCCACTTCACTAGCTCATGCTATTTATTTAAATATTTGAATAGTACCGCTATAAAGTATAATTTACGAATGATTATATACTACTTTATTGCTTCAACATTCATATATATTTCACTGTTTTTGTACTACACTATTTTGTTAGCCTCTTTACCGTACTGGTTTACTAATTTATAGATTTTACTCTACAATATGTATTTTTCTATTTCTACACATATTCATGATCATATGACTTCTACTATTATAAATTAACTAATTTTATGTATATTATTTTATTTTCCATGCTTTGAGTTTGCTATTAGGATTTTAGTGAATTGTTGGGCTTTTTTAGCCCATTATAAATATGATTTTAGGTTAAAGTGGAGGATCAAGAGTATGAGACTAATCAGTTATAGGATTCCTCAGGTTTTACTATTATGTTGTTTTTTTTTTTGTCTTTTTAGATTTTTTTTTCTACTCAAAAGTGGGTATATAATATATTGTGTTTGTACGACATCTAAATATTATACATGATATTTTGGATAACAATTATAGATGTATGTTAATATTTTGATCAATAGATTATTTTTCATCGATATTTATATCATTGAAAAAGACTAGTAACCTCTTGTTATTATTATAAAAGATTAAATATATAATTCTTTCCAATTTAGATTATGGGGTATCACAGACACTATGAGGAGTTGTAAGCCTCTCTGGAGTGACTCACTGAGAAATTCAAAGAGTATAAGCAAAAGGAAAATTTAACAAACTCAATATTATGAAGGTTGGTCTTATGTAGGGAATAAGAACTCAAAGGAGTTGGAGGTCTTCATGGTATCTTTCTCTTACAAAGTGAAGCTCTAAAAAATATAATGTCAACATTCATTATTGCTTAGGGAAGTTGGTATCTTATTGACCTTTTGACCTAGTATCAAAATAAGAAGTTTTATGGCTAGATAATTAATTAGTCTTTATGATTTGAGTTTGATGGGGAGAGTGCATAATATATAAGGTCACTTTAATTTTTTTTCTTTTCTTTATCTTATTTATAAGAGATGATAAATTTTATATTTTATTAAAATAAATATGGATAAAGTTTTTTTTTTTTGTTTAAGTTTGTCAAAATGTAGTCTGATGACTGGTGTGATGATTCTGATGTGATTATTGATTTTGTTATCAATTATTTTAAAGTTTCTTTGGAGTTTCTAAAATTGTTTGTGATATTTCTAATCCTAAGATGATTTCTTCTTTAATATATAATGTTGACAATCAATCATTATCTAAAATCTTTGATGTAGATGAGATCTATATGGTCCTTATATCCATGAATAAAGATGCGGTTGCGGATCCGGATGGCTTTTTGTTTGATTTTTTTCCAAGAAAGTTGAAGCATTATTAAGATTGATATTTGCAAGGCTATTTGGGATTTTTTTTAAGGTTTTACCATTACCAAATGTTTTGCCACTACTGCTATTATGTTAGTCCCTAAAAAGATCAACCCAATTGTTTGGGGTGATTTTAGACCTATAAGTTTATGCTCTACTTTCAGCAAGCTCATCTCCAAAATTCTGGCCAACAAGTTTGCTAAGTAGCTTCCTAAAATTGTCTCTACTAATCAAATTGATTTTGTTAAAGGTAGAAATATTGCTGATAATGTCCTTTTTGCTCAGGAGTTGCTCAATGAAATAAAAAGAAAAGTGCATGGTCACAATCTTATTTTGAAGCTTGATATTTCCAAGGCTTACGTTAACTTAAACTGGAAGTTTTTATGTAGCATTCTTCATTTGTTTGGTTTTGATAGTCATGTTATTCATCTCCTTAGAAACATTGTTGAGAATTTTTGGTTTTCCATCATTTTTAATGGTTCTATTCTTGGCTTTTTTAAAAGTGCCTAAGGAGTTAGACAAGGAGATCCTTCATCTCCTGGTCTGTACATTTTAGCGACCAATTACTTGTTTGGATGGTTGTCTCATTTCTTTGCTAATAATAACAAGTGTGCCTATAAAGATTTTTGTGGTAATAATATTAGACATCTTTGTTTTGCTGATAATATCATTATTTTTTTGTAATGGCTCTATTAAGTGGTTGAAAAAAAATAGAAGACAGAATCAAAGTGCCATGTCATTTAACAACAACAAATGTACTTTTCTTAGCAGCAAGGATTTTTCTCATGTTTTAAACATTAATATTTGTAATGCTAAAAGTTTTTCTAACTAGGTTATGCCAATTATCTTGGTACTCCTTTATTCAAATGGCACAAACGATCTTTTCTTTCTGATAAGATTTTTAATTCTATAGCCTAAAAAATTACTGGTTGGAACTCTAAAGTGCTTTCTATGGGAGTTCAGTTATTTCTTATTAAAAGTGTTCTGTGTTCTATGCCTATTTATTTATTTAAAACTATCAACCCTACTAAATCCATTTGTGATATACTGGAAAAAATGCTTAATAATTTTTTTTGGGGTTCTTCTGACTCTTCAAAAAAGATTCATTGAACCAATTGGAATGTTTGTATGGGTCCGTTTGTAGAACGTGGTTTAGGTTGCAAATCGATTTATGATTTAATTAAAAGTTTTTTTTTAAACTTTGGTGGAAATTTAGAAAGAATGACTTTATGCGGGCCAATTATATGCATAAGAAGTATTGTGATAATTTTCACCCCTCTCTTTATTCTTTTAAACAAGGTCAATCTCCGGGATGGAAAAGGCTATGTAATATTAAATGGTTGGCTGAACCTACTATTTAATGGGGCATCCAAAGTGTTGATATTTTTTTCTTGCAATATGAATGATTAAGTATGGGGTCGATTGACTCCTACTTTAATTTTTCCTCTAATTCATTTTTGAAGGTATCTTATTTTATTGTAAATGGTAAGCAGTCCATAGATCATCTTCTTTAGTTCATCCCTCAAAGTTTGGTAAATATCATTATTGATATTCCCATTAGTTTTAATAGCTTGGATCAAATTTTGTCTAAACTTTCTTTTAATAGTGATTTTAGTATGAACAAAACTTGGCATTATATTAGGAAAGCAAATCTACCCATTGTTACTTTTGCTAGAATTTTGAACTCTGTTATTCCTCTTAAGTATTATGTATTAGCTTGGAAATTTCTTTAAGGGTTTCATTCCAGTGGATAGCAGGCTTCAAAAGAATGGTTTTGTTTTAGCATCCAAATGTCATTGTTGCTTTAGTTTTGAAACCATTAATCATGTTTTCATTTATGGTTCGCTGGATGCTAAGGTTTGGCATTCGATTTAGAACTGCTTAAATATTTATATTGATTTTTAGGCTAATAATGTTTTAGCCTTTTTAAATGCCATGAGACAAATCAATAGCTTTAATCATTGGATGATGATAATTCGTTTAACCATTTTTTGGTTACTTTGGGAAGAGAGGAACAATAACAAACATGGTGGTATTAAGGTGTGTGAGAATAGAGTCATTAGAACTCTCATTTTCAAAATGCAATAGTTGGTTTTGGCTCGGGTTCTTCTTCCCAAACATTTTCATAAAAGAAGTCAGTGGTGTCATTTTCTTAACATTAAATTTTATATCTCATTGTTTATTGCTCTTCCCAAGGGTTTCTATTGGATTAAGCCTGGGGTTGGGAAGGTTAAGCTTAATATTCATTGTTCTAGTCTTGTTAACCGTTGTGGGATTGATGGTCTTGTCAAAGATGCTGATGGAAACCTTATTGTTGGCTTCGAGTGCTCTTATTCTACCCCCGATGTTATTGATGTGTAATTTTATAGCATTTTTAGAAGTCTTTTGAAAATTTTTTTCTTTAAATTTTCACTATGGATGAATTGAAGTTGACAATGAGTTGGTGGATAATAATATCTTGATGAACAAGGGTATGAATTTGCTTAATTTTTTTTTTTTGTTAATTCAAATTAATGTGATGCTCAAGAAAATGGAGTATATAATTTCTTACATTAGTAAGCTGGCAAGTGGGCCTACTGTTTGGCTTGCGAATAATGGCATTATCAGTTTAATTCCTATTTGTTTTGAGCTTGTAAACACTCCTTGCTTTCTTATAGGTAGTCTTAGACTGGATGCTTTAGGTATGCCCTATGTTTGATTTTATTTTGGTGTATTTTTCCTCTGTGCTTTCTACTATGTGTTCTCTGTTTCTTTTGGTTTGCATTTCCCTCTACTTTGAGTTCCTGCTGGTATTCGCCAAGTGGTCTTTAGGTTTGCAATTCTTCTTATTCAGAATCATATGTTTTTCTGGCTCATTTGGGTGGTTGGTTCCATCATTCATGATGATGTCCTGGACGATATCCAAAAATAAATAAAACCTAAATAGATCTAGTGGGTGATTCTTTCTGAATTGAGCATATCGTCCTGGCTAATAAAAAGATCGTCCATGACGATGTGCTTAAAGACGATTGCCTTAACCATGATGCCCTAATTAGAGTTTCTATTTTCAGCTGATCATTCAGGCCGATGTTTGGATCGTCCTAGACAATGTGAGTAAAAACATAAAACTCTAAAATAAAAATAAGTGAGCATGGTTACAAGCAAGAAAACACTCTTACCAACTAAGAAATACATTAATGAAAATTACAAATAAAACAGGTTCTGCCAAAACTTGAGCCTTGTAAGTTGCACTATAATCCTGAAATGTTAGTAAACATAGAAAAAAATATATATTGCAAATACAGGTAGACAGCAGAAAGTGAGCCACAATATTTTTTATCATCAAAAACATAAACTCATAAGCCCGAGTTGCAACAATTTTGACCCCCAACTGACCAGGGGTCAAAATGACCAAAATTCCCCCTAAGGGCAATTTTGAAGTTTTCTCCGAACTTCAACTTGGCCTTTTCAAATTAAACCCCAAAACATCTTCCAATGTATTCTAACTATCACTAAGAGTGCAATGAACTCAAGCCTGGTTAACCAGCTAGACCCATTTGACCAAAATATCCCTTAAGGGTTTGAATGCACTTTTCAAACCAAATGACCCCAAAATTGTTTAGAATCACTCGTAAATGCTCTTCATTAGGGCATTATTGGTTTAAAATTTCAAGTCATTTAATTGTGCACTCGATCAAATGAACGAGCCATAAAATGCCTTATAGGGCATTTTTGTAGTCTGGCTCAGGCGTATGATTCCTAGACCGTTGATCGCTTGATCAATGATCCAGATTAAGCTGTTATCTGGTCTGTCAAATCGTGTATTCCATTCTATTGATCAAACTCCTAATCGGCTTGATCACAGCCGCTGGTTCAGAACCGTAAGATCCTCTCTCTGCCGTTCGATATCCTTTTACTGAAATCAAACTGTGGGGTCTGATATCCATCGTCGGATGAATTCTGCATTGAATCTATGGCTCGGATGGATGCCTACGTGGTTTAGTAAAATTGTGTTAGGCATCCAGCATTTGACACGCGTCCGTTCGCGCTGCGCGTTTTGATAAAAAAACTTGGTGATGCCACGTGTGCAGCCCACCGCCAGCACCTGTATTTAATTTGAATTATTATTTTTTAGCTATTTTAATTAACAGAAAATCTAAAAAAATTATTAAAAATAAAATACAAATCCAAAATTTTAATGTAACATATCAAAATTCTCAAAAAATTAAGATCTTTAATCTAAAATTACTTTTAACTTAAAATATTACAATATATTTTAAATTATTTTAATTCTTAAATATTTCTTCTTTTAAATTAATAATTAATTAAAATTTGATTATAATATTTTAGAGAATTCAAAATTATATATATATATATATATATATATATATATATATATATATATATATATATATATATATATATATATATATATATATATATATATATATATATATATATATATATATATATTAATTTCAATAAAAAAATTAATATTCAATTAATTTTAATTTAAAAATTATCTTAATTATTGATTATATTTAAATTATTTTAAATACCTTTAGTTACCTTAAAACTTTAAAAATTAAAAAGAAATTCATTTTAAAATTAGAAAATTTTAAATAAATTCAAATATTTTAATTCAAAATTTATTTTAAAATTAAAAGTTGATTTGTTTTAAATAATTTGAATTACTTATATATTTTCAATATTTAATTAATAATTAATTGAATATTGTATTAAAATATTTTCAAAATTTAAAATCTTTTTTAAAATTTTCAAAATAATCAGAGATCCCTTCAAACATATTTTGAAATTATTCTCAATGATACTTTAAATTTATAATTTTAAAATTAACATATATATATATATATATATATATATATATATATATATATATATATATATATATATATATATATATATATATATATATATATATATATATATATATATATATTTTAAATTCTATTTAAAAATTATAAATATTTAAATTTATGAGCCTTGAATGAGGACATTAAAATTTTAAACATAGAATGGTCTTGTATGAAGAGACTTGATGGGGATGATTAGTGAATAGTTTCCTTAATTATTCATTAATCAGATGGTTGATTATTCAAGTTAGTTTTTTCTCTTGCATGTGCAGGGAGCACACACTTGCACTTAGTCTTAGGGCTCTCTTAGATCTAGGATTTGATTGTGAATGTTATGTGTGCATCTATGTATGTTAGTTCAAGGGTTAGAGAGAACAATTGATTTAAACCTAGTTAACCTAGTGACATTAAGGACAACAATTAAGGACTTATGTGTAGAGAACTTAGAGAAATTTTAATAATTAGGATACACATCATTTTGACTTGAAACTTTAAAAACTTAAACTTAGTGACACATACAACCCATAGAAATTTTCTCATTGGTTTTAAAAATCATTAAGCACTCTTAATTAATTTACTTAAGTTCAAACCCCTAATTAAGCATTAAACCTTCTAAAAATTATAATAAATCAAATTTAAATCCAAAAAATACAAACAATACCTCGAAATGACCAAAATTTAATCCTTAATAAATAAAATTAAAACCAATTTAATTTGATAGCAAATTTGAACTTAATTTATTTTAAGTAAAATTTAATATTTAATTAATTTAATTTAATTAAAAAGAATTAAAATTCCAAAAAATTCCTAAACACTTGGGAATCTTTTCTTAGGTCATTTCTGACCTTTGGGGTTGGTTTCAAGGAGTTAGGAGTTCATTTGGAACAAAATCAATAAAAGGCCTTTAATTGAACTAATTAAATAATTCAATAAATACACAAACTTTGAAAAATTATAACTAATTCTAGAAAAATCAAAATTGAACAAACTCAAAGGTATTAAATCATAACAAAATATAATATTTATTAAAAATATCAAACCTCTAGAAATTATTCAAATTTAAAAAAGTCAACTTTTTATCAAATCTAGGTCAAATCTTCAAACCAACATAACTAAATATAGAAAAATCCAAATCCAGTAAATTTAATGTCTAACAACTCATCTTAAGGTCTAATATTTTAATAAAATACTAACTTTCTAGAATTTAACTTTAATTAAAAAGTCAAAATTCAACCCCTTAATTAAATTATTAAAATAATCTAAAAAATTCTTAAAACTCAAAAATCACTCTAAAACTCCAGAAATATTTAATCAACCTTAAAACCAGCAATCAACCAATCTTAATTAAAATTTATTAATTTTTAAATCTTAATCAACTTAAGCCATTTAATTATACCGGGTACTACTAGGTAACCAAGGCCGGCCTACAAGGCTATTAGCTTATCCGCAAGGAAGGTGAAATAAACTTCACGACCTCGATGATAAACAAAGGTGGTATCCAACAAATAATTAAAATCAATTTCAAATCATTAATTCTTAAACTTTAATTAAAACCATTTCCTTTAAGTCTTTCAACCAACTAGAACCTTAAGTAACTTCAATCAAGTATCCTATATAAGACATATCCAAACCCACAACCTTTTACACACACTTTAGATGATTTGTTAGGACAACCAACTCTAGTTTTAGGCTAGGCCGGTGTTTACTTTTCTGCATTTATATGTCGTATTTTCCGTGATTTTCATTGCATGTTTATTTGCTAGTTTAGAGTTGATTTGTTTATTTACTTACTTGCTTACTACACTTTATAATGTGATTACTTGTGTGCTAGATCTACCCTTAAGTTAGTAATGATTTATACTAATTCAGTTTTGTGCAGATGGCCATGCTCATATACAACATTGATTAAAAAGGGGGCTGACACCGGACCAGAGGGGGCTCGACGAATCCACGTCGACGATCCGGTGGCAGTCACTAGACACCACTCCAAGAACTCCTTGGAGCAAGAACCACCACCTAAGAACAACTCTTAGGATATAGAAAACGAACAAACTAAACTCAAATTTTATTCATATCTCAAAAGTTGTCATTACAAGTAATTGCTACAAGTATTTATAGACAATTAGGCCACATAAAAGGCTACATGCCTTAAAAGAAAGTACTGCTCCTAAACAACCATATATCTACCAATTGGAATTAAAACTAGCCTGAAGTTAAATAGGATTGATCAGCTCAGCTCCAGCGTCATACTACCGGGGTAGGAGGAACTTCAGGCTCATAGGAAACTATTCGGTTGGCCACCACAAGGAGGTGGGTTTGGTTGGTTAAACCGATCTGGATATTTCCACCCGGTGTTAGATTTATATGTTGTGGTGTCCATTTTTATCTTCTGTTGCTCTAAACTTGGACCAACGCTTATCATTCTTGAAAATGATGAGTATGCGCTAACCAATGGAAGTTTATGATTTAACTTGCTTGCAGGTGTAAGATACCAAGGGGATCAACAACTAAGTTTGAATGCATCTGATCTACTTTGCCTATAGCAAGTAGAGCATGAGGTGCACTGCCCGGAACAGAATTAAAATATGCACACACCAACATTGGGATGTCAGCACTAACTGCTATCTTTTCCAATCCTTTTAAGAGGATGTGAACCTGCCAAAGCTTAACATCTGTAAGTTCTTGGGGAACATTTACATTAGTATTAGCCACACAAAGAAGTTGTCTGCTCCCAAGACAATCAGCAACATGGTTGCTAAATTTGTCTTCAAGTACTTTTATCAAAGCAATATTATCTTTGATTAATCGACTCAAAGCAACTTTCTTATGGTTAGTAGGAATAACAGCATCAGCCAGAGATTGTGCAGCTTTATTAAATTAAACCTCATATTTCTTGACATGAGAAAGTCTATCTCTTCGAAAATCATCATCCACAGCGATCGTCTTCAAGGATTTTGTGTCAGAATGTATGAAGGTACCAAAATGGTTATCGTGGTCAAGTTTGGTCATATCAAATACATTGTCAATGAGGGAGAGAGAATTTGTTACATTATCATGAATGATATTCATGAATAACTCCGGTTGGGCATCCTTCTTGCTCTCGTTGCAATCATATGTGGGCAGATCAAAGTCAAGAATTATGTCAAACATGTCGTCATTATACACGTCATAAACGGGTTCATCAAAGATAGGCAAAGATGATGATTTCGATAGTGGATCTTCAAAATCTTTGAAGGTGAACTCGATCGAGGGTGGGATGGAAGAGATCTGATCATCTACAATGCCCTCGTCGGTTTGTAAGGATTTAGTTGGAACGAAGGATCTTGAATCCGTCATGGAAGCATAATTGTCCCGCGATTGGAAACTATCAAAGTCTTGGCCGAGGGTGCTCAAATATGTCCTTTTTTCAAGCCTTGACAGCCGTCGTTTAAGTTGAATAATACTTTTTTGAAGATCTTCTATTTCTGTGTATCGAAGTGATCGTTGACAACTCCGGTGAGGTGACATCTTCTGGAGCGAATGTTGCTAGAGAAGAATAGGTTCGACGACAGTAATAATTGATGTGATGTAAAGATCCAATGATATTACTGACCGAAGGAGGCAATGGGTGATCGATGTCAGTTCCACTAAGCCAAAGAGTTCTTTCTCTTTGATCACTGAACACAATTCCAAAAACAAAAGGCTATTCTTGACGTGAAAACAGGAAAATTTTTTTTTTTTAAAGAATCATCCACGAATCAAGATAACCATTGGAAAACAATTAAAATCAATGGGAAGATCTAGAAAGTCAAGTTTGGGAGGCTGAAACTTGCCCAAAAGTAGGCCGAGATCTTGTTTTATCAAAAACTAGCTTAGCTCTGTCGGCCCACCAACAACTTACCGAAGAACGTCCCTAGTGTGAGGTCGTCGGCGAGAAAGAGGCTGAGATACCGAGAAAGAGACAGAGATGAGGCCCGAGACCGGATCCTCAATGAATTATGGCTGTGTCCGAAGATGATTTTACCTTTCTTGGATGGATTTGAAAATCGGACATCAGCAATAATTCAGTTTCTAATTGCTTTCTTGAGGTTCGCACCCAAGAACAAATAAAAGGTGGATGTCAGCGCTGTGGAGGAAGAATTGTAGCCACCGCTTGGGCTTCGCCATCAACACCAAATGAAGTCGATTTGTCACCAAATCGGTTCCACTTCGAGGCCGATTCGCCACCAAAGATGGGTTGCCACCAAATGACGCCAGTGGCAGAGGTGACACAGCTACGGACAAGAACGCCAGCAACTTGCCAGCTCTGATTCCAAATGACACCAGACCAGAGGGGGCTCGACAAATCCACGTCGACGATCCGGTGGCGGTCACCGGACACCACTCCAAGAACTTCTTGGACCAAGAACCACCACCTAAGAACAACTCTTAGGATATAGAAAATGAACAAACTAAACTCAAATTTTATTCATATCTCAAAAGCTGTCATTACAAGTAATTGCTACAAGTATTTATAGACAATTAGGCCACATAAAAGGCTACATGCCTTAAAAGAAAGTACTGCTCCTAAACAACCATATATCTACCAATTGAAATTAAAACTAGTCTGAAGTTAAATAGGATTGATCAGCTCAGCTCTGGCGTCAGTGGCATTTAAAAAAATTATATATATTATTATACTTTGCATATGTGCTTCAGAATGCTTAATTTAAATTTAAAAGAGCATGGCCAAGTGTGGCTATAATTAAGCAATTTAAATTTCATATATATATCAACTGCTTGGGATTATATATATAACTACTGATTATTAGGATAACCCTACAAGATCGAGTTTAGACTTCTATTTTTCAAAAGTAATTTGATTATATCATGGTTGTAAATATTTAAAGTGATTTGAGTTGGGATGTTTATATGCAACTTGAATTCCATACAGGAGAAGACATCCCTAAAGGGGAGAGTCTTCTTGTATTTGGAAGATCAAGTTAGGATATCCTTCAAATATCCAAAGAGGAAAGATAACACCCCGTTCAAGGGGGAGTTTCTTTTCATTTGGATATCCAGAACCAACAAATTAAGATGCTCGTGAGAAGATGAAGAAGTGGATAATAAGAAGAATCCCAAATCTCAAAGTCACTTGAGTCTTAGGAATAGACTTCGGGTTGTTGTTAGTGGTGTTCGGCCACTTTACTTTTCTGCAAATTCTGGGATATAATATTAAGTGGCGCTTGCCATATGGACTTTCAATTTGAATAATTAATTTAGTTGATTTGTTTAATTGATTATGCAATAGAACTACCTTCCATTCTAGTCTTTTTACTTGCACGTCGTATTTATTTTAGCCTGGAGTATGATTGTAGGCTCATAAGGACCGGTCCAAAATTTTTCTACATTAATTAAAGTTAAAATTTTTAAGATAAGATAGAAACTCTAACGGTATTAAGAAGTAAGCTCGGACTTGCCAAGGGTTTTTCATGCATCATATTATACCTTATCTACCTTATTAGGCACCTCCCCGCCTATGAGTTTTGGCATACCACCTGGCTTATGAGGGTGCTGATCTGTCAAGGGGATATTATGCAATCTCTAGGGAAAACCTATTTTTTAATCCAAAATTTTAAAATACTTTATTTTGATTCATGCATTCAATCGAGTCGACATCATACATTACATTAGTAACAAACTTAAAAGAGTATAAAATTTAATTACATTCACTTAGACATCAAGTACCCAACATAAGTTAAAGGGCCAATAAGAATCTGCTATGGATGTCGGCCATATTCTCAAAAACTTATCTTAAATAACATCCCTACCACTCAACATTAAAAGATCGGTCTCATGTTTTAAGCGCTTAGGTGGTTTAGCTAGCTCCCCAATCCATGCCGGAGTAAGTCCAGATTTTTATTGTACTAGTTAGGTTCCGATCACTAACTTTTCAGTATCCACTTTAGAATTAGGTTCTTAGGCAGGCTCAGGTTATAAGCCCTCAAGCTCCAAGAATCTAATCCCAATATTCTAAAAAAATTGACCATTAAACTAAACATTTCTTTTAATTAAATTCAGGCCCAACACTTAGGATAGGCTGAAGTATTTATATATATATATATATATATTGTTGAGTCTAGTAATTAGGTTGTTAAGCATAAGTAAATGTCCCAAGGCTACCAAGAGGGGGGTGAATTGGTAGTTTAAAAATTTTAAATCCTCTTTGAAGATAAAGTTGAACCGAAATAAAAATTTCTTTTAAAGTTTGTAGAAAAATATTTTTCAACCACAGAGTTGTTAAAACTGGAATTTAAAGTGCGGAAACGTAAAAACAATAAAGTAAATGACACCAGATTTATAGTGGTTCGGTCTATAACCAGACCTACATCCACTTCTCAGAGGCACCCTCTAAGTATTGCACTAAAACCAATAGTGACTCTCCTTTAGCACCCATAGTAAGGCGGAGAAGCCTTTACAACACACTCTTTTCAACACAACCCGGTGCGGCAGAGAACCGTCGTCCTTTTACACAATCCACAGTGCTGGAAGAGAACCGTCGTCCTTTTACACAATCCACAGGGCTGGCAGAGAACCGTCGTCCTTTTACACTCTCCTAGTGTGGGCAGAGAACCCTACGGCTGTTCACACTCTCCAAGTGTAGGCAGAGAACCTATCAGCTGTTCACACTCTCCAAGTGTCGGCAGAGAACCGGATCTCTTTGACTAATCTTCTCACAAGAATCTAGAAGGAAGAAGGAAAAGAGTGAAGTAATCCAAATTCACAAGTAGAGACTCTTACCTTTGAAATCCAAGTGAAGCATTCTCGCTCCAGTGGTAGGAATCCTCCTTTGAATGCTCTCTTCCACTCTCTCCTTGGCTATTCTCTCAAGAGGCACGAAGATTAAATGATAAAAAGATTGGGTGGCAGTCTAATTTGGACTTTTTATATAAAAGACAAGAAAAACAGCCCAAAAACTGCAAGTTTTCAATTCTGTACGCAGTGGATCGTCCTGTAAGATCATGGATCGTCCTGGACGATTTTACTTAAACGATCTGAAATGACCCTATTTGAATATGTGTACAAAATGTCTTCGTACAGATGATCGTCCTGTACGAACTAGGTTCGTCCAGTACGAACGGTTATTACTAGGTCGGTTCTAGAAACTGCTGAAAACTGTTCTAAGTCGGTTAATCGTTTGGACGAGAATATGTTCGTCTGGACAAAAATTTTCCAGAGACCCGATCGTCCTGGACGATATTTTACTTCGTCTGGATGAAAATATTTCAGAGGACCAATCGCCACGGACGATAATCTATGTTAGTCTGGACGAAAATTTTCCATAGACTCGATCGTCCTGGACGATATTTAATTTCGTCTGGACGAAAATTTTCCAGAGGACCAGTCGCCACGTACGATAATAAAATTCGTCTGGACAAAAATTTTACAGAGAACCAATCGTCTGGTACGATAATTAATTTTGTCCTAGACGAATAGGACTTAGAAAAAAAATTTTCGAGCAAGTTCCTATTCGTTCCGTGTGCCCTATAGGAGATAACTGTCTGATCATCCCGTACGATAGGATATCGTCCAGTACGATCAGTATAAAATTTTATGATCTCCTATGTGTGTGTGTATGTTTTTTATTCACTCAATTACAATCACTCCCTTTCAAAATTAATTCAAAGAAAAAAAGGCGAACTTCAAATTAACAAAGTATCTCATGTTGAATTTGATTTGAAGTTATCGTAGTCTGGAGTCTGATTTTCCTGAAATGTTAGTACACACAAGAGCAAATACAAATCTTCTAAAATTGTTAGGAGATAATTACACATTTAAACAATAATGTTTGAAATCATCAAAACTATTCAAGTTGTAAAAAATGTATGTTGACCCTAATACTAGTGTCGAGTCGAGTCGACCGCGCAAGGAGGGTTTCAAAAGCGAAAGAGCTCAAAATCGCGCAAAATCTCACCCGACGCGTGTCGACCAAAAACTCAAAATCGCCGAGACGACCTCTGTTCGCGAAACGGACAGCGCCAATGCGTCTGGAGCAACAGAAATAGCTAAGATTGACACCCATATTGATGGGGGTCGATGGTCGGCGAAAATTTTAATTTTGGGCGCGCGAATCGAGACGACGACTTATGCGAGCGACGATGCGACGACCAACTCGATGCAAGATTAAAATTTTATTTTTATTTTTTTGCAATTTAATTAAAAAAAAATTAGAGAAAAGAGAGAAAGAGAGCTTTTTAAAAAAAAAAAAGTTTTCTAAATAAAAAAATCCAAAAAAATACCCAAAATTCCCTCACTTAACCCCCTAAACCCTCATACTCTCTCCCCAAACCGAGCCCTCCTCTCATTCTCACGCCATTCTCACGACTCCAAGCCGCCCCTCACGCCTCTCTCTCGGTTTCCACCGCCGGCTCCCTCTTCCTCCCTCCAAGGTTCAAGGTAAAGCTTCTTCCTCTTCTTCTTCCTCTTCTTCCTCCATTTTCTTCTTCTCCATCTTCTTCTTCCTCCTTCCCTCTTCTTTTTCTTCTCCATTTTTCATCTTCCCTCATCTTCCCTCCACATTTCCTTTCATTTCCTTCCATTTTTCTCTTCCCCTCTCTTCTCCTTCCTCTCCTTCATCTTCTTCTTCCTCCTCCAAACTCTCTTTCTCAAACCTACACCAAACCCTAACCCTAATTATTTTTTTCTCTCACTTCCACTCACCAAACCACCCACTACCCTTCACAAAAAACACTTCCCTACACCTCCTACACCATTCCAAAAAAAAAAAAATTTCATTCATCACTTTCTCTCTCTAACCTAGAGAGAGAAAATTTTCTCTCTCAAGAATGAGAGTGAAATTTCATCGTGAATAGCTCCATCTCCACCCCAAGCATCTTCCCTCTCAACCATACCTCTAAATTCCTTCCCTAGAGAGAGAAAAAAATTGCACACTCTCTCTTTCTCTCTCCAAAATTGAGAAGAGAGGGATTTTCTCTCTCTAAATCTCTCCTCTCACTTCCTTCCATCTCCTAAACCCACTCTACACAAATTCCCTTCAAATTCCATCTTTCCCCTCTCTTTCTCTCTCTAGAAAGAGAGTTTCCTTCTCTCTTTCTCTCTCTAAAAATTAGAGAAAGAGAGATTTTCTCTCTCTAACCTCACTCCCCCAATTTCCTACACACTCTAAGCCCATTCCACTAAAAAAAAAAACCAAAAATCCTTTCTTTCCCTCTCTTTCCCTCTCTTTCTCTCTCTAGAAAGAGAGCTCTCTTCCTTTTTCTTTCTCTCTCTAGCTTCTTTTTTTTAAATAAAAATATGATTAATTAAATTGCACAAGTAAAATATTTTTTTTAATTATGCATCGCAGGTTCCTACGTCGCCGTCATCCGCCGTCGCCGCCTCGATTGCTGCATACCCAAGGTAAAAATTAGCATTTACATTTCTATGCATGAAATAAGTACTCGTGACCGCTTTTCTTAGCGTGCGAGAAAAAAACTTAAGTACCCGTGACGCACTGAGCGAGCGGGGAAATTTGTATGCATAAAAATATAAGTACCCGTGACTGCTTTTCTTAGCAGGCGGGGAAATTTATTATTTGTAAAAAAAAATTGTTTAATTAAGTACCCATCATTGCTTTTAGGCGGGGAAACTGTCATATTTTAAACCTGTGCTCAAAGACTCTGTGACCGCTTTTTTTAGTGAGCGGGGATTGGAACTGCGGCCGCGGTGTCACCCGACACCTACCGTGACTGCCTTTCTTGGCAGGCGGGAAGGCCTTACACACTCCGAGGTAGCCCCCTACGCGGGGACGACGCCGGAGTGCTGCCAAAACTTTCAACAAAACCCGTGACTTAGAAAAATTCAAAGAAAATCATAATCCACTTAAATGTTCTAAGTTAACCAAAAAATAAAATATACGACACCCTAGGCTCCCGACACTGAAAAGCAAGTAAAAAAATTTAAATCAACGTGAAATGCAACATACAGTGAGTCTTCGAGGGAATTAGTTAGTCGCCAGTAGGTAGGATTCAAACCTCTTCCTTCTAGCACCTGACTCGTATACCCCTAAGTCCCTCACCAAAATCTCCTCACAGAAATGGGGTGGGAAGAAATGAGTTGAAATCCCCTCATATTTATAACTTTGAATTTGAATCATTCGCGGGCCCTACCAGCCTAGGATCCCTTGCTACAAGACAGGAGAAGGTACATCTGCGGGCCCCATCCACTTAGGATCCTAAGATGCCATTTCGAGGCTCTGGCATCAGATTCCTACAGTATTCACTAGCAAGTGAAATACGTACGTAAATACGAATGTAAATACGAACGTAAATACACCCTGATACGGCGAGTAATTTTCTTAGAAAGGGAGGCGGTAAAAGTAAAAGTAAAAGTAAAAAAAAAGAAGAAAATTTACCTTTCCTACAAAATACTTTTGTGCTTATTGTAAACATGTAGGAATCCTCGCTCATCCCCGGTAATTTTCTGATTGAACCCCTTGTAATAAAATGTGCCCGTCGTATTGCAAGTCACGGGTGCTCTAAGTGGCGTGCGCACCAGCTGTTAAAGTTAGGCAGCTCGTACAGCCCGTGATCATGTCTTCAAAAAGAAACAAAATAACACACTTTTATGTGTTGCGGGTCGTACGACCCTTAATTAAAGTAGGCACATCACCACTGGAAAGTTTGTCCCCTACGACCCAAGGCAGGAGATTAGTTAGTGCACTACAGTCTATCTGCACAAATCATGTAAGTAGTGCACGACAGTCTACCTGTACAAAGCAGCAAACAATTCAATCCATAAGCTGCTGCAACCCGCCACCGGATCTGCATCACAAATACAAGCAGACAGAAGGCGTCTACAAGTTGCAATGCCCCACCACCGGATCTGCAACACTCGTACTAGCGGACAGAAGGCGTACATAATCTCTCAAATGAAATATTATGTGCATTCAAGTTACAATTACTTGCACAACTAACATATTTCAAAATTCCCCTGCACTTACACCGTAGTTTGTATACACATAGGTACACTAAGGGGGAAAATACGATCTCGACCCGCATGGGCCCCGGCGAGCGTGTTATTGGTACACATGTGACGTCTAGGGATGCTGCGCGGGTTGACAAGTGAATTCTAGTTCGAACCCGATCTTCCTATATGGGTCAATAGGAGTCGACAAGGTTCGAACTCTCAAACAAATATACGGTTGCTACGACAGGTATATTTGTCTTAATACATTCATCTTAGGCCTTTAAGGCCTATAACAAAGAGAATTCACTGATGAGGGCATAAAGCCTACGAAACCCGATCCTCTGTCGACATCCCGACAGAGTTGACAAGGTTCAATCCATTAAAAGAAATGACCCCCAAACACCCCGATGATGGCCGTGTTGATTTCTTATCTCAACCGGAGGGGTCCATAAATATTTTCAAAATGCCTCCCACAAGTCCATTCAAAATCCAAAGCTCCACCCAACAAATTCCAAAGTCAAAATATTTTAAAAAAATGAAATCAAACCATCAATCACACTTAAAGCAAAATCCATCCACCCTCCACAACAGTTGTCGAGGCGGACAAATTAAAATCAACTTCAGCTCACAAAGAGCGAAATGCCTAGTCAAAAATATCACTAGGATCCATTCTCAAACAATCTACTGCTAGTAAGGACATGGTACGTGTCCTCTAACCGACGGTCTGCCGCCAAATGGCACCGCAGGATAAACGGTTACGACGATCCAGGGCCCTCTGAACCGAGTGGTTTTGCCGCCAAATGGCACCACGAAATACCGGTTATGGCCAGAGCCAATACGTTCCTTATTGGCATCAAATCCTTGAGATATGAATCAATAGAATATGATCGATAGGGCACAAAGCCCTCTGTTAGCTAAGGTGGATTCAAATTTGTCCCCTTAGACAAACATTCAACCCCGGTCTACAAGGTCCCCTTGGACGAAGCAACCCATGGCTGCCGACAAGGATCCTTCTGTCAGGTTGGGTCGACTACCTCCTCTGACTAAGTAGACCAGGGACCACGATGACCCGGGACGACGGAACCATGGGATCTTGATCGGGTCCATCATCCATTCCCCCACCATCAGCTTTAAGTGCAATATGGTAAAATTTCAAATTTTAAATATCAAACCCTTTCAACCCAAATTTCCAAACTTCCAAATATTTCCAAATCTATATACGTTGCTGCTACTATATGCCAGATACCACGTATCTTTACGTATCTGATTAACGACTAGCCTTAATCGAAAGTTCTCTCTCGTGATCGTGATCGTGATCGGGAGGGGTAATTAACTATAGGGGCTTGCGCCTATAGGAAACCAGAACTCAAATCATAAAGTCCTCACAAAATGAGGGCGAAATCTCTGGGTAGTGTCTTATCTACAAACCCATCTGCCTTCCAAAATTTACCCCGGAACTTAGTTCGTTAAAACTCTCTCGCCGAATAAGAAAAGCGGGCGGAGGCCGGGGCCGAATTTTCGGAGCCCACAATGTAAATGCATTCAAATAGCAACTATTCTAATATATATATATATATATATATATATATATATATATATATATATATATATATATATATATATATATATATATATATATATATATATATATATATATATATATATATTTATCCTACACTTAATTTCAAATTAACATGTTTAATTTTCTGATAATATTTTTATAAAATAAATATTTTTAAAGTTTAAAATAAATTTTTTTATTTTTGAGTATTTTGGATTTAAATTAATTTAAAACAAAATTTAAATCATTTTAAAAAACAGGTTAGTGGTGGGAATGCCACGTGGCGGCATCCGGTTCGTTGGCTCAAAACCGAGGCGGCGGGCTGAATCAACTGACGGCGCGGCGGCGGACGGTTGCATGTCAACCGTCGGATGCTGAACACGATTTCACTAAAACATGTAAGCATGGATCACTACCGTTGATCCTGCACGGTTTGGAATCAACGATGATGATCAAGTCGGATGCCCGTAAGCTCAATCAGCTACAGATACACAGTTGGACGGACCACGGAAATGCTATATCCGGACCATTGATCGTAAGATCAATGATCTGGATCTTACGTAGCTGGAGTATTACGTAAGTTAAGCCCTATAACCAATTTTTGACTTGTTTGCTCGATATTCTCAATCATTTCAAGTAAAATTTTTAGCACAGATTAAACTAATAAACAAAAAATTGAGGGAATTAATTTCTTAGCGTAATATGCATTGAATAAAATGTTATTTAGCCTAAGTGCCCTAAACTAGGGTTTGAATTTTCACCTTGATTTAATGACGGATTAATCCATTTTTGGATTCTCTGAACTTGTAGACTATCCATGTTTATTTTTCATGTTGAACTTGAGGCTTGAGAGGCTACGGATTGAGCTGGTGAGAGCTTGGACCGGTTTGAGCTTGGGTTCACTGGAATCTGATCGCCGACAAGATTTGGCCGGAAGGATCTGGTCGGGAATGACTGTAGGAGAAGCCTGGAGGTTATGGCAATTGAATGCTAGTTCTGGGAGGTTGAGAATAGAGAGGGAGAGCTAGGGTTTTGAATTGGACGGATATTGAGGTGGTTGTGCCCGGAGGCTCGTCGCCAGCGGCTTCGACCGATTGGATTCGATTTAGAAGAGCTTGAGAAACCTCTGAGGAGCTTGAAAGAAATCTGAGAGGGACTAGATGTGGCTTCAATGGTGAGAGAGTATCGCTTCAAAGAAAGCGGCCCTACTCTTCGTTTGCCCTATTCAAAAGCTTCAGGCAATTGTGGACAGACCTGTTTTGTTTGAAGACCCCCCTTGATGCTTGCTATCTGTTCCAGGGTAGGTGAGAGACAGAGAAATCAAGAAGGACCAAAGGACATGATGTGGAAAGTTGCCTTGTCCTTTTGCACACATGGGGAACCATTTGGGCTGATTTAAAACTTAAGTCAGGGATTAGAAGGTGCTTAAGAACCTTCTAGAAATTGATTAAAGCTGCTGGAGTGGAGTGGGTTTGAAAGGGTTAACTTGAACATGTGAATTTGATCATCAAAAGGAGCTTCAAAGGTTTGTTGACCAGTTTGACTGGTCAACAATCAATTTGACTGCCTAGGTGGCACATAAGAAGCCTAATTTACTGATGGGATGACTCCAAAGAGTTTTGAATAAATGGGTTGAATGTATGATCAAGCCAATGAATATGTAAAGAGAATTGACCAAGTCACCATGGTTTGACTTGGTTAAATCTAATGAGATTGGGCTCACTTATGACTAGAGTACATCTAAGGCATAGAATGAAGTAATTTGGGGCTTGAAATGAGTTAGGCAGTTTGAATTGATTAGGGCTTGCATATGATTAAAGATTTGACCATGGGTTGTATTTAACCATATCAAACAACTCATGATGTGAATCATGTTGGATTTCAGGAAGTCTAAAACTTGTTATTCAAGGGTCTTGAGATTTGAAGAGCTCAACTATATTGGGTTTGAATATATACCATTAGTTGGTCTAAATGGGCCAAGTTTGAATGGGTTTGGGCCCCATTGACCAAGTCAACAGGTGACTAGGTCAGGATTCCAATCAAGTCTAAATAATTGAGGGATGTGGTCAAGTGAGTTTGAAAGGATTTAGATTTGATCTAGAGCTTAAGATATGGATAGGTTTAAAGTTTGGATAAATTTGTAAGTTTGGATTTGATTGAAATTTGAATTGACTTGAGGTTTGAATTAGAGCTTGGAGTCTAGATTGATTTGAATTTGGATTGATCTGAGATCTTGATTGGTCAAGGGTCTAGGTAGATCCTAAAGTCTATAATCTTGAAGCATCTTAAGATCTAAGAAAATCCTAGGGTCTGGGGTCTGGAAGAATCCTAGGGTTTAGAGTAGATCCTAAGGTTTAGAGTATAGAAGGATCCTAGGACCTAGAATAGATCCTAAGATTTGGATCTAGGAGAATCCTAGAGTTTAGGTTGATCTAGAAGCTATATTGATCTGGGCCAGGATTGATCTAGAGTTTGGGAAAAGTCCTAGTGACCTCATACAAAAATGAGGTCAACACCCTTACCTCCTTTGATATCGATCTTTGAATTCTTAAATAAAACTCATACCGCTATTTTAATCAAGAGTATTCGTAGGAAATTTTAGTTTTCTATTATGTAATTAACTACGAGGGCTTGCGCTCGTAGGGGATTTAGCAACCCAGATATAAATTTTCAAAATTAATTTTTCAAAACCTTTAATTAATTATCTTTGAGAAAATTCAAAATTCAACGATCATTATTATTATTTTGAAATGATTAATAATAAGTGATATCTTCTTTCTTCAAAAAGATATGTCATTATTTTATTATAATATGGATTATCAAATTAATGATCCTTTTATTGAGATTAGCATAGTTAAACACTCGTTTAAATTCCATTTTGACCCTTTGGGATCAAATGTGATTCTTTCCTGAGTTTGACTACGATAATCAGGATAAACTTAAAGTTTTGTAATCTAAACCTATTAATGAATAAAATTCTCGCCTTTTGAGATGATTTATTGTTCTTAATGTCATGTTTGATTTCAAAATTAAAATTCAAGAAATTTAACTTTCCCAAAGAAAATTAAAACTTTTCAAAACTACATATTTTTTTAAATCAAACATATATGCCTTAGTGTAAGGTTTTGCTTTCAAGAGGCTCTAGGATTGGTAATAATAATAAGATTTTCTATATACTTGATTATCATATCCACCATATTAAATTTCATTTTGGTTATACAAAAATAGGTGACATCATAATTTTCAAAAGAATCTTCTATACAAAAGCATTCCTACACACAAAAGATCGTAACCTCTATGTACTCAGCTTACCCCTTACCCTTTCCTTGACATGAAATTAACACATGCAAAAAACCAGGTATGAGCATTCACCACTCAATTTACTACATTGAACTTACTTAAATTCTTAATAATACACAAAATGGAATTATAAATAGATATTTTATCATTTCAGAAACAAAAGAGCAGTATATCAGTATAGAGCTTTAAATAGAGTAATAGAAAGTTCAAAATAGTAGGTAGAATAATAGAAGGATCATATTAGCATCATTGTAGCAAGTTAAATTAGATGACAAAATTAGCACATTCCTACAAATAACATAAATAAACATAACACATTATATCCTATCAGATCAGGTGATTCCCTCATGCCCTTATACATCCTAACATCTAAAAAGATATAGAATTAGGCATATATGACTCCCTATGCACAACACATCAGAAGCATACCCTTATAACTCCTAATACTTGGCACATGAATATGAAACCCTTATGGCCCCTTATACCTTCCAAAATCAACATATACATTAGTAATAAATGCCAGTATTTTCTTCACACAAATTCACTCATAAAATTTTGGAAGTATCACATATTCAATGGTTATAAGAAAAGTCACACGCATTACAAAATTTCATAATTTTGTAGAGCTATCAGAATTTTGGGATAAATTTACATACACACTTCAACAATTTCTACATACAAAATTTTTATGAGATAATTTTCATAGCAATATTTTGGCACGTTTATCTTTCCATTGCAAATTTTATCGGTGTCTAGACATACATCCAAAATACTCAAAATATTATAAAATTAAAAATACTCGATGAAACTTTAATAAAAAAAAGATGTCAAAATGCGTAGAATTATGAGAATAACAATATACCAAAAGTTGCATGAAGAAAGCTTCCAAAATGTCAGAGTATACCCATTTTTATGCCATTAGAAAGCTAAAAAAACAAAAAACTCCATATTGTTAAGTAAAGAGAAAGGGTAAAGGACTACCTCAATTCAAACAACATTCTCAACTGGGCCATCGAAAGAAAATGGTTCGAATACCTCCAAATGGAATTTTCTCTCACTAAAAACCTCTGCCTTTCTCTCTAAATGCTAAATTCAACAGTCGAGAATAAGAGAGAAATGAAAAATTTCATTTATTTTGATATTTATAAAAGTTTTGGTTATAATGCAATGGTGATGGGGCATATGATGTGCTAAGATAATGGTGAACTTATGTAAAACTCACTAGATTTGAAGTATGCTTAGGTTTTTTTGATATAAAATTTAAAATGGCTCACTAATTTATGCAAGTATACATACCAAATCATGTAATAAATTGATAAAATAGAGTGTCGAACCTATGAGATAGTGACCTAGTATACTATATTAAAACTACTACTGCTTACTTCAAATGTATGAACTTATCTTAATGAAATTAAAATGAGATTTTTTAGTTCCTATCACAGAATGAAAATAAGTAATGAATTGTTACAATTTTGATAAAATGATTTGGACTGATGCATGTAAATAACATATTTTTCCTAACAAGACTCTTAATTGTAGATATGGATTAGAGCATGTGAATTCCTAATTCTCTAGTGACTTTGTAAAGAAAAAGAGAAATATGGTTAGACTCCCTACAATTTTACTATCTCCATAAAATATTCGAGGTTTAGGCATGCTAATATTCTTAATTATTCTTGCATTCCTCTATCGGAGCTATACATCACACTAGAATTTAACTACACATATGACCATTATATGCATTGAATTAAGAATGATAGATATTAAAAACATCATTATTTCTATTAAAGACCTATAGTCTACATTAGTAATTAATATGCTCTTTACATCATCAGCCCAAAATAAAAGATCTAGCCAGACATAGAATAAATAACAAGCAAACTCATATTCTTTTCATTCATAGAAGAATAAAGTGCAAGAGAAGTAAGAAGTTTATCGCTAAGACATATCTAAGTATCTTCTCTATACTACTTCCTCCACTTATAGAGTTGCTTACACAAATGCATGCTAGTCCCTCTAAAAATTATATCATGCACTTCCCTAGCCTCCCTTAGACTTTACTCCAAGGGGGCACTAAGGAAATACATTGAAAACGTATTAAATTACTCTCAACTGAACTCTCCAAACAATAGAATTAACTTATACTAATAGTAAGTACATGATTTAACTTGGGCACTACAATGCTTGATAAGGTGTGCTGCGATGGTTGGAAATGAACAAGTGCCTTTGCGCTGTGATGATGGCTATGCTGTAGCACTGGGTGATGTGGCATGGTTATAACCTGAATCGATGTATATCTTGGCTAAGTTGGCGAGGCTCATTGTAGTTATAATTGCTCCACCAGTGCTATGAAATGTAAGTGTTGCGACACTTAGAGTGACTTTTTGATGTCGTAATGCTGGAAAGGCTGACACTCTTATGTTAAATTTTTCTGAGACATACAACACTACAGTGCTAGTTTTGGGTGTAGTAGTGTTGTGACATGCTGAGACCCTAACATATGTTATTCCACATTACTAGTGAATAAACAAAGTTGGGCCCATCGCGTTGAAATCGGTGCTTCGTTGTGGATCTATATAGTATTGCATCATTAAACTTGTTGATGATTAGGCGTTGCCCAACATTTATAAATTTGACTTTTCCCTGCACAATTCATGTACAAAAATAACTAAAATAACACATTTTTATTGTATTTAACATAACAAAAATAATTCATAATTTACACATATGAAATGACGTGGAAGGGCCAACATAGCACTCATAATGATTTCATTTTCTTTTTAGAATATAGAGAGTTCAACAATGTTGTTACTAGAGATTAGTGCCACCCCACACACAACATAACAATGCTCCCAGAGAATCTTTTTTTACCTAGAAATAAAGAAGATAACACTACCTAGAGAGATAGTGCTATAACAATCCAAATAGATTTTTTATACACGTGCAAATTTTCACACACATGATCCTTAAGATTTGATCTAATGAAAAAATACACACAAAAATATCATAAAGATACATAATAAATGTATGTACTTTCCATATAAAGATTTAGGTGATAATAGGTTCTTTGATCACTATGTAATGGTCCTTACATTATCTGGGTAGAGGGTAAGACTTTTTGTGAAGGTTGGGATAGTAAGCTTGATCTATTGATAACATAGAGGTTAATGCCCTAACACCTTACAGTTGTTTTCAAATTATATAATTTGAATAGCCTTTTAACATCACCATCATTTGAATGCCTCTTGGAGCTTTCTTCAAAACTCCCTAGATCATCCCATCCATCTCTATAAACTACTTCTTGAAAGTTCAAGGGAGGGTGTTAAATCTTGTTGAACTACTTAAGGAACACCAAGAGGAAGGTGAATTTGTATTTCTAAAAGTTTTCTTTTTCAAAAATCTCTTTATGAAAGTTTAAACCATATTCATAACTTAATTTTAAAATTAGATATTGTAATGTAGAAGCTAATGATATAAAAATAAAATGTTATTTTTTCTTTGATTTTGTAGAAAAAATAAATGTAAATATATATATATATATATATATATATATATATATATATATATATATATATATATATATATATATATATATATATATATATATATATATATATATATATATATATATATATATATATATATATATATATATATATATATATATATATATATATATATATATATATATATATATATATTTCTTTCCTCTATATTTTAAAATGAACAAAAATAATCTCAATATCCCTAACTCAAATTTGCAAGAAAGTAAACATGCAAGAAATAAAAATTTAGAAAATAAATATGCACAAATAAATAATGAACACACTAGATTTTATAGTGGTTCAATCAAACAATGACTTATATCCACTCCCTGGAATCCTCTTTAGGTATTACACTAAACTTTTAGTGTCACTCCTTTAGTCTCACAGATAGGAGGAGAAGCCTTTACAATAATCTCTTTTACCAATCTGGTGTGGTAGAGTACTAGAATCCTTTTCAGCCTCCTAGTGAGGCAGGGAACCTTGGGCGCTTTTTCACAATCCTGGTAAAGGTAGAATACCTCGAGGCCTTTTTACCCTCCTAGTGAAAGCAGTGAACTTGGAATCCTTTTTCACCTAGTTGATGAAGGTAGCGAACATTGAATATTTTTCACTCCTAGTGAAGGTAGAGAACCTTGAATCACTTTTACCTTCCCTGGTGTGGCAGAGTAGCTAGGCCCTTTAACATCAAAGATTTATTCTTCCTGAAACTTCCCTCAAGACAAACCTTAATGCGTGGAGGAACTTAGGTGAAAGTTCATTGGATCAACTATGTGAAACTCTCTCTTACACTCCCTTGAATCCTACAAGGATTTTTCCCTCTCTCACAAGCTTCACCCTTTCTCTCCCAAGCTCTAGTCACTCTCTTCATGCTATCTCTCAGAAGAAATAATCCAATGATTGCCAAAAAGACTCTTATAAAGTTTAATGAGAATGCTTAAATAGAGGGCTTTAAAAACTCTAAAATTCAATTCTGTCACTTCTGGTCATACAATACGATATGGGATTATACCATACAATTTGTTAATTTCATCATATTAGTATTGTACAATGAATAAGGGTTCTTTATGATTAGTTTAGCTAGCTTGAACTGACCATCCAATATGAAATCAATATTCTACAATATGATTAGTTCAATTAAATAGGATTTTTGTTCAGTATGATCACTCACATTTAATTATCATACCAAGATCAAATCAAGTTATACATTATGATGGGGATCACCGTACAATACAATATGATGAATTAATTAATTCTGATTTGATTGCCTAACCACAAGATTAAATTAGATAATATTTAATACATCATATAATATGATTAGGCTTCTCTAGTAAAAATATAACAAAATTAAAATTTAATTTTTTTGCCTAATTTAATTAATGACAAGGTTTATGATTAATTATAACTAATCGTCTAGTTTGATGTGGTTCGTACTGTATGATTAGTTATACTTTAAAATAATTTTTTTCATTTAAATAAAAATATTTTAATTATGCACCAATAAATCATACAGTACAATCGAGTTCATCCAGTATGATCCTCAAAAAAATTAAAATATTTAATTTCACTCCCAGTACGTGTGTGCACAGTTGCTAAGCTAACATATATCTTTACAATATATTCGACTCAAGAAATAAAAATAAATAAATAAAAATTATAGACTTTTGTATAGATCAAACCTAAACTACTCAATCTTGAGCCTTGATTCTCTTATAGTGCTTGGTATATGCTGAACCTGTAATGTAAGTACACAGAGAAATATATGTAATAATAAATCATAGGATAAATTAACAACAATCGAATAATATATGTTATCATCAAAAAATAAATTCGGGCTCTCAGATTCCATCACTTATTGGTCACTAACTTCTGATTCTCCATGTTAACAAATCTATATCTATTTTACTAAAATACTTTATGTAGTTCTAGGCACTAATCCAACCCCATTGCACCTTTTAGGATATGTTGGATCCAAATATGGTCATGGCAATGCCAAAATACTATTTGTAAGACATATAAGGTTCCATTAGAAGAAGAAGAGAGAGAGAGAGAGAGAGAGAGAGAGAGAGAGAGAGAGAGAGAGAGAGAGAGAGAGAGAGAGAGAGAGAGAGAGAGAGAGAGAGATTAATAAAGATAAAAATAATTTAGAGATAGAAGCTTTAAAAATTCTATTACCAGCACAAAATACCCAAAAAGATTAGTAAAAAAATAGTCTTTTGACCATGTTTATATAACATTTTGGGCATTACTAGAGAAGCTACCCCTAGATATCATATAAAAGAATAAATAAAAGATACATAATAAAACATTTTTAACACATAGAAACAAATTTAGAGCCCTCAAAGGCATGTGGGCATAATGATCAGAACACCAACAACTACACTTGAATAGCTCCCTATGTGAGTAATTGGGAAGAGTTAATACTTGGGTAGATTAGGTTACAATCCCACATAAGAGATTGTCAACTTTTTGATGTTGTTATTGGCTCCTGGTAAATATAGGTGAGTAACACTTATTAATTGGGTGAGTGCCCTCTCAAACTAAGGTAACTTTCAAGTGGGGGCAATTGATCTATAAGGCTAGGGAGAGTGATTCTTTAGGCTAGGAAGAGTGACTACAAAACATCCGTTATGGTTCCCGAAAAATGTGCTTATATCCATTGTAAGTTTGCCATCATTAGCCTTTTTTATCTCATTATTTTTCCTTAGGTTGGCTTGAGCCCAATTAAATTGGGCCTTGGGTTTATTCAAATACATAATCAAGGAGATGCAACCTCCTAGAAATTATTGGCAACATCTTGGAAGTGAACTTGATCCTAATAAATTCTCAACACAATGATTAATTACTTCACAAGTTGATCATGAATATTATGAGTTCGAAGGAGTTGTATCACATAAGAGAAATATTTTGATAAGTTAACCTCTGTGAAAATATCATGCCCTTGTGAATTATCACAAGTATCATGAGGTATAGAGCTTGCTGGCAACAAGCGATGGACGATGGCCAATGGCTAATAGCAGCCAGCCTTGGGGTGGCGATGGAGGACTGTGGTTGTTAGCAGTGGTCAAGCAAGTTTTAGAGAAATGTAAACGATTCTAGATCAAAACTAGACGAAAATGATTTACCTCAAAAATAAACTAGAATAAAATACATTATATTTATCTTAGATTAAATTTATTTTTCATCCAATGAAATAAATTTTTTTTTTAAAACCAATACATTCACTCTACTTTACGGTACTTTACACTCAGCTTTTTGGTACATTTAGGCCATTTAAGGCAAACTCACACACACAACGCATATACAAGGACTCGAACCTTGAACCTCTTAGTTGGAGCTTGGACCTCTTAGTTGGAGCTTAAGCTCTCAACCAATAGGCCAAAGGGAATTGTGTGTTTTACACTCAGCTTTGCTTCCAACAGCCCTTAATTCCCTTTTTCTTAGTTTCTTATTCGACCCCGACCCCGACCCCGACCCCGACCCCGATTATATTCCTTCACGCTCCCCTCCCTTAACCGAAGCTGAAATTGGTCGCTGCCCTTCACTCTTTGCTGACCGCCGTAGGTTCTCGCCAGTCTGCTCGGTCCTCCTCACTCGACCATTTACAAAGATTTTCATCCTTGGAAATTTTGGAGTGAGATTTCCTCAAACAAATTTTTTTCAAAAGAGTATTTTTAAGTTTTTCTTCTCAAATTTGTTTAATAATGTTGTTGTTTGTGTTATTTACTCATTTTGGTGTGCATTCTGTGGTTTATTTGGTTTAGGTAAAAATTATGAGAAACCCTATGTTAAAAAACATTGCTTAAGACATGAAAACCTTGTTGTAGTGGAGAAGTATGTTTTTAATGGGTTGGGTACTCAATGATTTTGGTACTCAATGATTTTGGTATAAGCATAATTGTTAATAAAAAATTATGTTAATAACAATTTCTTATAATACTACATATTGTGCTAGGATCATTGCTGCCTAAGGTTATTTTGACGTTTTAGTTTTTAGTAGTACGTGTCCTCTTCCAGATTGCTAGTTTTTGTTCTTTGTTTATGGAATCAAAGTTTGAAATTTAAGATTATTTGGAATTAAACTGCCGTGGAGCCTAATTTGGTTATGAAATTGGTCTCAATATATGTGACATATACCAAATCTAAATATTGATGTTGATTTAGCTGTTTTTTCTTCAGCTTTTTGTGATTATTTTGATGTAGCGTAACTAATGAGAATTGGTAACATCCCTTCTTCTCTTAGTTGTTTGTTGAAGAAGGAATGTGAGCCTTTTCTTTAGCTTGTAATTAGTTTTGTTCTTTTATAATACAATTTGCAAATTTCAAAAAAAAAAAAAAAAAAAAAAAAAAAAAAAAAAAAAACTATGAGAGTTGGTTTGTTCTCTTCTATTTTGATTAAGTTAATTATATTTAAATAAAATTAGTATTTATTACGTCATCCGATTCAATCCTAATCGAACCATCGAACCGTTAATCTCCCCTTCATCTGGTTCATTGTCCAATCCAATTTTCACACTTGATTATAAAAACTTTCATTTGACATTTGAGAATCTTTTCTTTTTTTGTTTTCCTTTTGCTCATTCTTTTTGCCTTATCCAACTCTTATGTAAAAAAAAACATCCAACTCTTATGTATCTATTTTCTAGATATATCACGAAGCATTGTAAAATAGGTTAATGATGCTAAGATGGGTGCTCTACTTATAGCTGTTATGCATGAGATTTGGTTACTCTCCTCACATTTATGTGGTTAAGCCAAATTTCTTCATAATGATTCTATTGATGAATACAAAACTTGGTTGGTTGCTAAAAAAATCAACCATGTCTATATAATATACTACCTTGAAATCTCTTATCCAATATCAAGCTCAGTTGCATAAGAATTCTCACATATGTGTCCATCATTCAAGTTTGAAATTTGTCACAAATTGATATGAGTAATGTCTTTCTTTATGGTGATCTTTTAAAGGTCATTTATAGAGCACAATCTTACTGGTATGATGCTCAAAAGTAGACTTATGGCTATCTAATCAAAAAGGGTATGAACCCAAACAAATTCTGAGGGTCTTGTTTGACATAAATTTTAAATTATATGTTAAGATTGGCTTCGCTATTACACCAGAAAATTCATGTTACCTTTATCAAACATACTAACTGGACACAATTGAGAAAAAATGATTCATGTAATCGACCCCATGTAGTGGGATGAATTGTTGTTGTTGTTGTTGTTGTATAACGTAGTCTATTTGTTTAAATATTTTCTTTAATGTTATGTTATGTTATTGTATCTTATAAGAAAGGATTTGATTTTACATTATCTCCCATATTGATGAAAACTAAATAACATTAGTAGGGAAGGGTGAGGAAACTTAAATAGAGTCAAATTTGACTGTTATTTACATTACCTTTATTCTTGTTGGGTGAAAAGAGGAAGAGAAAAGTAAGTTCTTTGTTATTGATTATTTTATATAGCATTGCATTCTCTTAAGTAAGATGAGAAGAAGCACACTCGATTGGAAAGTTGGCACTGGTATCTGAACAACATTGCTATTTAGATAGCAATACTATCTAAATCATATTGAGTCAAACATATCCTAATTTGACCTCCCCCTTGAGTGTACATAAGATCCTACAATTACTTTGCATGATGGGGCTTTAACTCTTAAAAAACATTTGTAATGTATGTTAGTTTTTCAGCTCCGCAGTCCGCACTAGATTCTTTGGGGTCCAAGCATGGCAAAAGGGAGTGCTCAATCAATTATTTAGATTATCCTTCTTATAACTAAAGATACTTCGAATCAGTTCTATCTCTCCTTCAACTTGCTGACCACTCGGATGATGAATTTAAAATTTATTTTGAGCACCTTATTTTCCAATGAAATCTTAATTAAAATTTTTAGGCAATTTTAAAAAATTATGTAGAAAGTTTTGGTTCCAACAATGTCGACCCCACTTAGTGCGATAAAGGCTTGATGTTGTTGTTGTTGTTGAAAATGTGTTAATAGCCCTTTTTTTTTTAGTTTAAGGTAAAATATTTATTGTTTGGAATTCTTAATAAGCTTTTATTTGTTTATCGACTTGATCTTAATTCTTTCTGGGGTCATTATACGTTAATGCTTTATTTGAGTGTACGGTGCTTGATGTTCTTCAACAATGATAGGTAGTTAATTTTGTTGCTTTGTGTTATCTGAGGTAGAAGAAAAAGAAATGCCTTCAATTCAGTCAGCTTTGCCACCTGAGCTTGCTGACAATGTGATCAGAGTATGTGAATCTTTCTGATTTTTTACTTCAATACCGGTCTGGTTTGTTTAATTAGCTGACATTCTTTTTTAAATTTCATTCTAATTTTAAAATGCCTTATTCTGCTTGGCAGTTATACCGGGAGTGCTTAAGAAGAGCTTACTATGTTGGCCACCAGGTGATTATCTTTTCTTTTGTTTCATTATATGCTATGTTATTTGGCTAGTTGTTGGGACTTCTCTCAGATTTATTAAGGATAAATGATGGGGACATTAGAGCATGAAAATTATATCTGAGGCGTGGCCGTCGATCTGCGGCCACGATCGAGTCGATGTGTTTTGAGTTATTTCATGTATTTGTTTTATTATGTTATTTGTTATTTATGTTGTAATTATTTTTCCCGTTTTACCCCTTGCTTAAGAGAAGTCGTATGTAAGCCCTAAGGGCAATGTCGTCTTTTATCTTTGAGTCGTTTTTGTATAAGGCTATTTATAGTCCCTCATGTTCTTCTTCGAAAGTTAATGATTGAATGATAAAAAAAATTTGTGCTATTGCTTAAGTTCTTGAAAGATCTTGGGAGTGCTTGGAGAAAGAGTGAGATCCCTAGGAGAGGGAATTTGGATCAACCACCAACCTTGGAGACAGCCGGGTTCGTGGTTTTATTCGTTATCTATTTTCCTTTCTGTTCATCTCCTACCCAACCGTCCACCTAACCCCACCTCACTCCAAGCCGCCGGCCATCTTCATCCCTACCATCCTTCCACCGAAAACTCCCCAAGTCACCTCCACCTAGTCGCAGGCTCCCTTACCCGAACCCCAAGCAAGCCTCCGGCCCCTTGCCCCCTTGCCCCCTCTTGGATTTATTTCCTATTCTAGATTGTCAGAATTTTGGATAGATTTTGAATTCAAATTCACTTAATTTGAAATTTAAAATCGTTCCTAAAATTATAAAATATATTTTAAGAAGGTGTTCCTAAATTAAACCCTATTTGAATTTCAAGTTAATTGGAATTCCTTTACTACTTTCCTTATTTAAGTCAACTTATTTTTGGAAAGGATTTGAAGTTTGAAATAAATCAATTTCAAACTTCAAATATTTCCTTTTCTTTTAATCCTATTTTAGGAAAGGTTCCCCCCCCCCCTCCTTTACTCTTGAACGAAATCTCCATGGCCCACCTCAATTTATGTCCCCAAAATTCAGTCCCCTCAAGTTAGAAACAATTCCAAAACCTTGCCAGCACTTGTCCGCCCCCTCTCTAAATTCCTCCTAAACTCCATCCGGTTGGTGCTTTCCTGCTCTCCAAGTCTGCTGCCAGAAATTTTCTGCACCTACTCTTGATACTCCTTCAACCTGAAGGTTCACAAACTGCTACCTTAACGGGACAGCTTGCTGACCATCAGTTCCCGCCGTCCCCTTTTACTGTAGTACCATTGGAGAAGCTTCCCCTTGTCTGTCTAGCACTTCCCAAAGTCAAAATAGCAACTTCTCGCATGGATGGCTGACCCGGAAATAGATTAAGGCCTCGCCTACGACGAACAACGTGTTTTTTTGCATACCTGCACTAGACCTTTTTCGACGTCAACCCTCGCATCGACCACGCCGTAGAAGAGTACGTAGAGCGTATTTTGGACACCTTGGTTGAAGCTATTGAAGAGCAACTTGGTACCTTCCAGTGGAGGATTACATCCGATCCTTGACGAGGTCTTCTCATCTTCCTCTTCATGTATTTCTTTAAGTCTAACCCTCTTCCTTGTGATTTGATTTTAGTCATGAAGATCGCGTTCGCCTAACTCTGCCGAGCTTAGTAAACGTAGGGATTGAGTGCACTTCATGGTTTCTAATCTTATTGTTAGATTAGGGATTTTCGTTGAAAGCTATTATATTCGCATGTTGTTGATTTCCTATGTTATTTTGATGATTCAAAGTTCTTAAACTTAGCCTAAACGGAAGTGACCGCTCTTACGTTTTATATTGTCGTTTTATTTGCTATTAGTTCTAATTTTTATTACTCTAATCAATAAATTGTGCAAGCTTTTATCAAATCATTTCAAGCATTGTAGTCCTACATCAATAAAGCTCAATTTGAAGCTTGAAAACCTTATTTGAACTTGTCTTCATCTTCCATTAGAATGGATCTCAACAAAAACAACAATAACAACATCAAACTTTTATCCCACTACATGGGGTCGGCTACATCTTCCATTAGAATGGATCTCTTGCATCATAATTTATTTTAGGTTTCAAAGTCATAAAAAAGATAATAATGCTACTTTGGAGGGATAAGGCATGATTTTGATAAGGAAGTATAAAACATGAAGTTTAGAACAACCTTTATGAACTTCCCAAAGCATTGATGCCCATGAATGATCACATTATGTGCATTTGTGGTGGAATGTGTTATGTTGGTGTTTGGTTAAACTGAGAGTGGGCTAGTGATTTATGCTTCTTTAAGTCTTAGAATTTTAAGCGCACACAACATTTTTTTTTACTTGGAAAAACTTTGGAGGGGAAATCATGGGGGTTGGCCCAGTTGTAAAAAAAATTATTTATGAGAATTGTAATTAGATGTTTGTTTGAACGTGATAGGCATGTAGTGTAACGCAAATGCCATGGTGAAAATTCATGTTTTTGTTTAGAAATAACTATAAAGTATTTTATTGAGTTTGGAATAATGTTTAATTCAATTTCAACACACTTAAATTCTCCAACTCGGGAAAATTTGAAACATACACCATGCAACCTCATTCATAAACCTCACAAACTACTGTATGTTCGTATAATCTCGAGCCATTGTTGCGTGAACTGTCATTGGGTACATGACAAAACCTCCCTCATCATCATGTGACCTTGTGCTGTGATGATGATGACTCATGTATAGTGACACTACAATCTCCCATGTGCAAATAGGAATGGTGATGCCTCCTTCGCATTCACAAACAACAACATCATAACCTGCAATTTTCTACTCTCAAATGCCTACGTGAATGCTGAAAACAACGATCCATGCCTTCCTACCCCCTAGCACCACGCAATCACATGGATGATTAGGACATGCATCTAAACACAGAAAAATAATCCCCTAATTTCTATGAGAATTCTCTTCAATTCTAAATACTTGTTACCAAATAACTCAGTCTACCTTCAAATAGTTAGAAGGGTTTTAGTACAACATATTTTAAGATAATCAAATGCAATTGACTATGTTGAGGACACCAATGGTGATAACCATGCATGTTGGGTACAAGTTTAATTAATGTTGGTGATAACACAATGGTCATTGTCTTTCGGCGATGCCAACATGAAATGTAGCTTTTTAGATAGCGTCAGCTCGAGCAGCATCTTAAGGCATGAGAATACATACTATTGATGATGGATTGTGAATAGGAGTTGGCGGTGGATGTAACAGGCAGTTATAAACGGTACGACTCATTTGAGCTAGGTAGTGGTGGAGAATCAAGGGCAACAATAATGATAGACTTAATGCTGGAGACTATAATAAGCCATAAGCGGTGATAATGATAGGCTCAAAGGTCACTGTTACAGATCTAAAGGCGATAGAGGCTAAATATTGACATGATCCTAACCTAAGGGCATGGTATTAACGATAAGCACAAAGGTAAAGACAACTTTGACAAATCCATGACCGACAATGATTGACTTGATGGTGGCCATCGATGATGACTGTGAGAGTAGTGGATGTGAAAGTAGTGACTATGGCAAGTCTAAAAAGAAACAAGTGTAGAAAATCCTATGGTAAAAGTTAGAGTCAATGATAGATATAAAGGTGATGGCAAATTTTGGAGAGGATTATAGGTATAAAGGTGGCAACAATGAACCCTAGCGTAACGGTTGTAAGTGGCCTGAAGGTGGCAACAATAGTAGAATTGTAGGCTGTGTTTAATGAATAAACAATGTAAATTTGTACTGGATACAGTAGATGATGGCTGCTAAAAATTGTCATGGCGGAACCATCCTTAGCTTTTAGGAGAAGGGGGCAAACTCATAAAAAAAAAAAAATATAAATATAAGATAAAATTCAAAACAAATTCTTATATTGCATTATAGTTATTAAATAAAAAAATTATAAGTTTTGCATTCTATTTTATATTTTTGGATAATGTTGCATTACAACAAAGATGTGAATGTTCCCTATAAAGGTACAATGTCATCCTGGCAAAGCTAGAATATCATACTCTCTTCCATAAAAGATCAAACTTGAATATTATAACATGCCCAAGTAAAAGCAAGCACTAACAAAATGAATCACTCACAATGTATGATTGAAGGTATATAAGCTTTAATTAGTATTGTAATGATCGTGCTTCAATCTCTATTATATTAGGAAAAAAATTTGTTTGAGGAAAACTTTAAAGATAAATAGCTTCTAGATGCACTTTTAAGGAATTTTATGATACAATTATTTCAGGAATTATATGTAAACCAAATAGGAGTTTGCATGGGCATACTTTGGCGCTCCAAAGCACAGTTCTCCTTTGTCCATGGTTCTAATCCTGTTTCTTATGAATTGTGTGATTCAATGTTCCTTTAGCGAAATTGACAAAATTATACATCTTTCTCGTTATGCAACTCTTAAATAAAAAAAAGATTATTCATGATATTCTGATCAAAATTGAATCTCAAAATTATTGGATTAACTTTGAAATGTGCAATACTTGAGTAATTAAATAAATTTTTATTGCACCCATTTGAAAATAAATTTAATGACTGTTGGATCCATCATATGGTCAAATTTGAGTGAGGACATCTTGGCCTAAATTTTTTCCTATTAAATAAGAAAGATTAATTGTTCTTTTATTATTTTTTTTTAAATTTATTTTATTTTTATGTGTTTATGAAATTTTTTTCAATGGATCGGCATTGTTCATTTGCTAAACTGCACTTCTATTCATGTTCAGGAAACTTGTAGATATAAACAATGGGCTTTAGTTGCATGAGCATTTAGGCTTGTTTTTAAAATTTTACATAGTTCAACTACGAAAATCTGAATATTTACCATAATTTCCACAGCAACACAATACAAAGCTTGTTGTTGATATGGTGAGGCAGCAATTCAAGAAGAACATGCATGAGACTGATCCAGTGAAGATCCAGAAACTGAAGGACGAGTATTTATCTTTCACTAATTTGTAGATTCCTTTGTTCTTCTTCGTATCCTAATCAGCATTTTTCACATTTCTGATTTCGTCCTACTTTAAAATGTTCAGTGCTGCCAGAGGCCTTATCAACCATATTCTTCATGAGTCTGAGAGGATTACAGGCCGCAAGTTCTCTGGCTCAAAATGATTACCTGTTGCATAAATTCACATTTTGATAAAATAATGAATTGCTTGTTATTTTTAGAGCTCCACGTTGTTTTTAGCGTCCCCCCTTTCATATTAACTGATAGAAAATATCAAAAAATGATCTTTTGACTCTTAATAAAAAAATCAAAATAATGCTCAATTATATTAAATGATTATTTTGATTTCTCAATTCTTTAAAAGAGGAATTAGAATAGTTCTATCACAGGATTATTTTAATTTTTTTTTAAAGACTTTGGGGTCAAATTGGTCTTTTAATATAGTTAGAGATCATTTTGATTATTAATTGAAGTATTTATTATTTTGATGTGAGCGAAATTTTTTCAGCTTATTATTGGAACTATCAGTTTGGTCTGTTCTGATCTTGTTATTTCACGTGGTCAGTAATTTTCTCTTGATTTTATGTTATTTTTTTCCAATTAAATTTGATGGAACAGCTTCTGTAATTGAGTGAATTCTTCAAAATTCTGATGAAGTTAGTGATTGCTCCCCTCCAGATAGGGGTGTCAATATTGGACACGATTCGAAAATCCGACCTGAGCACGACATGGAAATTTTGGGTTCGGGTTGACTCGAACTAGGTTGGGTTTGGGTTAGAGTTTTCGATCCGTTTCAAAAATCGGGTTGGTTTCGGGTTGAACTGGAAACCTGGAAATAATCCGGATTGACTCGCTTACAGAGCTGCCCGCGTGACCTCTGCTGCCCGAGGCCATTCACACGTTGCCCTTGCTTGCCCGGGTCAGGCTGCCCAACGCGTGATCGCTCATTCCCCGCTTGCTCGCATCGCCGTGCGTCGCGTTTAGGTCCCGAGGTATGTGTCTAGGCTTTCTTGTGGGCGTGCCTAGCTTTCTGCAGTTGCCTGCGTGCTCGGAACATACGTTTAGGTCCAGGCATCTAGTTGTCCCCGACTCTCGTGAATGTCCGGCTGTCGGCATCCCACCGCTTACGTCCTGCATCCTGCTTTTGGGTCGTCTCGGGTTGACTCGAACTCGAAGCGGGTTGGGGTTGGGTTCGGAAAATTGATCCATTTGTAAAAATGGTCGGTTCGGGTTGACCCGAATAGTGCCGAGTCAATTCCGGGTTCGACCCGTGACCCGAAATTGACACCTCTAACTCTATATGTACTAACTCTATATGTATATGCACATTTGCCATCTTAAAAAGAGACTAGCTTTGAATTTTGAATTTTTTCACTATCTGTTTAAAACTTCTAGAAATAATTTCAGACATGGAACAAATCATTAATGTAACGTTCTTTGGGCCAATGATTTGGCTTTACATATGCAGCTTATCTTAATCTATTAGTTGAGAGTTTATGTTATCAAGAAGTTTTGAGTTTGAAGTTTGTATGTGATATGTATGTGAGTTTTCATTTAATTCACTAAAATATCTAAAAAATAAGAGGCTTTACATTTTGGTACATGCAAGAAGTTTTTCTTGATTTGAAGTTTAGTTTGGGACAGCTTTCTTAATATTTTTTAAATCAATTTTTTAGTATAAAATTTTTTTGAACTTAATTTATGTACTAAAAAATTGTTCTAGGAAGCATTAAGAAGGTTGTCCCAAACAAAGACCTAGTATGACGATAAATACAATAGCTAAAGAAATAAGTTTTTGTTATTTAAATACTTATGACCTAAATATCTCGATTTATAAAATAAGTACTTAAACTTAATCCGTGACAATTTTATTACTGTTTATTATCATTTTTGTTGCGTCCTGGAATATTCGCAGCAGTAAAGAAAAAATAAAATTTATCGTCTTAGCATTATATGAAAATCCGGCACGCAATCATATAAGAGAGAGGGTGTAGCATTTATGAGATAATAAGATTTTTACGTGAAAAACCTCTGAAAAAGGGAGAAAAATCACGGGGCTTAGCCCAGTTTGAATGAATCCACTATTATTTACAGTCGATTACAATTGAGGGCCTTCCTTAGGGGGAGGGTCTTGACTTGATGTACATTATATGAAATACATGATGGGAATACAAAGTGTCACTGTTGACATGTTTGTTTGGTCGGAAGGACCGTAGTTGATTGTCGACGTAAGTCGAAAGAATCGTAGTCGGCGGGCAACGGAGGTCCGTAGGATCATAGTTGGCGGGCAAACGTAAGTCAGAAGGACTGTAGTCAGCGGGTGACGGAGGTTGGAAGGACTGTAGTCGGTGGGAGACGTAAGTTAGAAGGAACATAGTCGGTGGACAACGGAGGTTAGAAGGACTGTAGTCGGTGGGCAACATAAGTTAGAAGGATCGTAGTCGGTGGGCGATGGAGGTCGGAAGGACCGTCTCAGGTAGGAGTCCAGCAATGAACAGAAATCTTGCATCAGATAGATGTCCGACGAAAACCCGACAACGGGCATAAGTCTGATGTCGGGTAGAAATCTGGTGACAATCGAAGGTCAGGCGTCGGGTAGATATCCGACGTTTGTTGGCGACCAAGGAGAACTACGACGTTAGATGGTATTAAGGCAAAACTCTAGGGTCACTTGGAGATCAGACTGAATTCCGACGTTACTTGGAGATCAGGCAGAGTTTTGGCATCACTTGAAAATTGGGTTGAACTCCGACGTCCCATGGACGTCAGGCAGGATTTTGGCGTTCCGTGGAAGTTGGGCATAATTCTGGCGTCCCGTGGAAGTCGGGTAGAATTCTGGCGGTGGTCGAGGAGTTTCTTCTCTCATACTCTTCTATTCTTCTTCTTTTCTTCTTCTTCTTGCTTGGGTCCCCTCTCAAGAGAAATGAGGGGCTATTTATAATTTTTTTAGGATGACATGACCTGTAAATAGGAGGAGGATCAAGGATAAAGGTGGAGTGGTTCGGATGGTCGATCGATATTGAATCCCTTGATCATGGGTCGTTTGTCAGACATTTGAAGGTTTTAATGATATCAAAATTTAGCTATCTTGGGCTCGTTGGATTCGCCTCATCGAGCCTCTCGATTCGACTTTAAGCATGTCATGTTTAGAAACTGTTTGATAATCCAAATTGTGGTGTGAACATTCCAACAATGCTTCGGGACTTCGATTCAGACTCATTTGGGCTCAGATCAAGTTGAATTTATTGTCGTTGAGTTCATATTTCCGAGACGCTCAGTTTTATTTGTAAGTTTGTTGAAATCGAAATTCAGTTGATCCCAGATTTAATTTTTGAAGTTTCCAGCTTAATTTTGCCTCGAGATTCATGCCCGATCAGGATAATTTTTTGATGACATATTAGTTGCCCTCTTATTTTCGGACGTCGAAGCTCCAGAAGTTTAAAAATATATATTTTGATATTTTACATTGGCCGAATGGCAAAAAATTATGTTCTAAAAATTAAAAATTTGCTCAAACTTGATCATAGAGGCCCCGTTGAGCTTCGAAGGTGTCAAAGTTGAGTCTGGAATGTCGAAAAACCTGTTCGGGGACCCAAAAAATGTCTGATTTGGACTGTTCGGGTCGAAAATAGGTCCCGGTCAAGCGATGGCGGCCGAACCGGCCGGCCACCGCCCGCTGCGGCACGAACAGGCGCACGGTTTGACCTGCGATTTTGGATTTAATTTTTTTAATTAAAAAAATTCTAAAAAACTCCAAAAAATTCTAAAAAATTCTAAAAAATTCTAGAATCTTCCTAAAGCTTATCCTCTTCCAAAAAATGTTATAAATACCCCCAGGGCTAGGGGAAAACTTGCACCTTCTTAATTTCTCTCTCTGACTTTATTATGGTTGAAGCATTCCGTTGTTTTTAGTATGTGACTTTCCCTACCTAACTCAATGCCCCTCCTTTTGTACATAAGTTGAAAATTCCTCTTTTTTCTTTCTTTCTCCTCTTTTTTTCTTCTTACTCTAGAGGCTTTTCGCTATCTTTCGTAGGTGACTTTCCCTACACAAATTTATCGATCCTCTTCAGTGTAGGAGGAAAATTTTTCTCCTTCCACAGTCTTCTCCTATGACTATCTTCTTACAGTCGAGGCATTTCGCTGTTTTAAGTAGGTGACTTTCCCTACTTAAATCAGCACCCCTCTTCTTATATAAAAGTTGGGCTTTTTGCAGTCGTTTCTTTTCTTTCTCCTCCCTCATTCTAACTTTCTTACAGTTGAGGCATTACATTATTTTTCATAGGTGACTTTTTCTATGCAAAATCATTGCCCCTCTTATTGTGTAGAAGTTAGAATTTTTGCAACCATTCATTTTCTTCTCGTCTAGTCTTCTTCTTACATTGGAGACATTTCACTGTCAGAGATATGTGGCATTCCTCTATCAAGCTTTAGTGCCCCTCTCTTGTGTAGAAGAAGAGTTTTTCCTCCTGGTTCTTCACTTGATTTCTTCTTTTTATATTGGAGGCATTCCACTATCGGAGATAGGCGACATTCCCCAATCAAGCTTTAGTACCCCTCTTTTATATAGAAGAAGTTACGATAAGAGGCTATCTTCTAATAGATAACCCTTGACAGAAGAAGATCAATTATTTCTTGTATGTAAGGATGATTTGAGAAGATCCGACAATAATAGTATTCGGGATGTGAACCAAAAGTGAAGAATAGATAGGGAGAATTTTGATGCTATTTGAGTGGAAGTTCGTCAATGATGAACGATCGATTGGAAGTCTGTTGGTAGTTAACGATCGAGTGGAGAGTTGAAGGAGAGAGTTGGATGGTGTGTTATTATCAGTAGTTTTAGCGAGAAATTGATGATGGATGATATGAAGTAAAGGACCAACAACAAACATCAGGCGGCGAAGGGCCAATGATGACGGTTGTCAAGTTGCATTTTGCTAAGGCAATATGTATCCATATTGACATGTGCAGATATTAAATATTCCTTTCTTTGAAGAAGACGTTGTAGGAGATGCTTCAATGTACAATAGAGAAAAGGTCAATATAATCTGCCAAAGATATTTGACCTTTTTGAAATTATTTGTTATTTGATGACTTGTACATATGATGCAGATGTACTTTTAATTTCAACTTCTAGTGAGAATAAATATACACTTGAATATTGATGTTGGATTTATGTAACTCCATTGTATATGAAGTTAAGAATTTGTCCCTCAAAGGAAATTGAATTGTTTATACATCTTTGAGATATGCTTTGATATATTGCCCCCCATATTTTTAGAGGTACTATTAGACTACTAAGGTCTTTATATAAGTAATGATTTTATAAATCAATTACTTTCATGGAATCTTTATAGAGAAAATGTTGTTCACTTAGAGCACTGCTTGATGATATTAATATCTATGGAAGAGGTCGAGAGAATCCAGCAAGAAATATAGGTCATATCCGAGATTATATATCAGGCACTGCTCATTGACAATAACCTGTATGAAAGAGGCCGAGAGAATCCACCAAGAATATAAGACCTATCAAAGATTGCATGTCAAAGTACTGCTTGATGATGTTAACTTGTGTGAAAGAGATCGAGAAAATCAACCAACGATGTAAGACCTATCTGAGATTATATATCAGAGCACTGCTCGATGATGTTAACTTGTGTAGAAGAGGTTGAGAGAATCCACCAAGGATGTAAGACCTATTCGAGGTTGTATATCAGAGAACTATTCGATGATGTTACCCTGTGTGGAAGTGGTCGAGAGAATCCACCAAGAATATAAAACCTATCCGAGGTATGTTAGAGCACTACTTGATGAGGTTAACTTGTATGGAATATGTCGAGAGAATCCACTAAAGTTGTAAGACCTATTCGAGATTGTATGTCAGAGCCTTGCTCTATGATGATAACCTATATGGAAGAGGTTGAGAGAATTCATCAAGGATGTATGACCTATCCGAGGATGTATATCAGAGCCTTATCTTGATGACGTTAACCTGTTTGAAAGAGATCGAGAGAATCCACCAAGGATGAATGATCTATTCGAGGTTGTATGTCAGAGCCTTTGCTCAATGATGTTAACGTGTATGGAAGAGGTCGAGAGAATCCACTAAGGATGTATGACCTATCCAAGGTTGTATGTCAGAGCCATTGCTCGATGACGTTAACCTGTATGGAAGATATTAAATTGAATCCCCATGGGATAGATTTTTCCTTGATTGGGAGGGGGCAAACGCCGTATGTATCCCGAATCAAAGGTGAAGAATGGTCTATCTTTAGACCATTATTACCATTTTGAGGTCATGATTAAGAGCTTGCCCAAGGAGTAGAAGTCCAAATATGGACTGTATAATGCTTGTAATTGATTGAAAGTATCCTTGCTATCATTGAGATTTTCCTGAAATATTATCTTGATATTGAAAGCATTGGAGGATCTTTTTGACCACGGTAGGAGTCAAAGTTGCTACTTAGTTCACATCTAAATCTTATAAAATTGATGTACCAATGACTGATGTCGAGAAGTTAACATGAATGACCTTCAGAGGTGGGAGCAAAATTTGCCCTCTAGTTGGGAACCACGTTCCCACAAACGGCGCCATACTGTTGCGTCCTGGAGTATTTGCAGAGGTAGAGAAATATAAAATTTAGCATCTTAGCATTGTACGAAAATTCGGCACACAATCATATAAGAGAGAGGGTGTAGCATTTATGAGATATAAAGATTTTTATGTGAAAAACCCCTAAAAAAGGGGAAAAAACCACGGAGCCTAGCCCAGTTTGAATGAATCCACTATTATTTGCAGTCGATTATAATTAAGGTCCTTCCTTAGGGGGAAGGCCTTGGCTTGATGTACATTATATGTAATACATGATGGGAATATTAAGTGTCACTGTTGACATGTTTGTTTGGTCAGAAGGATCGTATTTGATGGGCGACCTAAGTCAAAAGGACTGTAGTCGGTGGGCATCAGAGGTTGGTAGGATCGTAGTTGGAGGGTGTGGTAAGTCAGAAGGACCGTAGTTAGTGGGCGATGGAGGTCGGAGGGACTATAGTTGGTGGGCAACATAAGTTAGAAGAATCGTAGTGGGCGGGTAACAGAGGTCAAAAGGACTGTAGTCGGTGGGCGACATAAGTCAGAAGGACTGTAGTCGGTGGGCGACATAAGTCAGAAGGACTGTAGTCGGCGAGTGACGGAGGTCGGAAGGACTGTGTTAGGTAGAAGTCCAACAATGAAAAGAAATCCAGCATCAGATAGATGTCCGGGGAAAACCCGACAATTGGCATAAGTCTGGCATTGGGTAGAAATATGGTGACGAACGGAGGTTAGGCGTTGGGTAGAAGTATGATGTTAGTCAACGGCCGGGGAGAACTCCGGCGTTAGATGGTATTCGACAAAACTCTAGAGTCACTTGGAGATCAGACATAATTCTGGCGTTACTTGGAGATCGGGCGGAGTTTCGGCGTCACTTGAAAGTTGGGAGAACTCCAACGTCTCGTGGAAGTTGGGCAGAATCCCGGCGTCCCGTGCAAGTCGGGTAGAATTCCGGCGTCCGGTGGAAGTAGGGTAGAATTCCGGCGGTGGTCGAGGAGGAGTTTCTTCTCTCCTACTCTTCTCTTCTTCTTCTTTCTTGGGTCCCCTCTCAAGAGAAATGAGGAGCTATATAGTTTTTTGAGGATGACATGACCCGTAAATAGGAGGATCAAGGGCAAAGGTGGAGTGGTTCAGATGGACGGTCGATATTGAATCCCTTGATCGTGGGTCATTTGTCAGACATTTGTAGGTCTTCATGATATTGGAATTTGGCGATATTGGACTCGTTGGATTCGTCTCGTCGAGCCACTCGATTCAGCTATAAGCATGTCATGTTTGAAAATCGTTTGGTAATCCAAATTTTGGTTGAACCTTCCAAAAACTGTTCGGGTCTTCGATTCAGACTCATTTTGGCTCAGATCGAGTTGAATTTGGTGTTGTTGGGTTTGTATTTCCGAGACGCTCAGTTTGACTATAAGTTTGCTGAAATCAGAATTCAGGTGATCCCGGATTTGATTTTTGAAGTTTCCTGCTTGATTTTGCCTCGAGATTCGTGCCATAATTTTTTGATGACATATCAATTATGTACTGAATTTTAACTATTTTTATTGCGTTATTTTTAACCAGTCCTTTTTTATATTTATGATGATAATTTTATAAATATGATAGCAGCGTAGTTCTCTTTTCTTTTATTTTCCAAAAAAAGTGTTTTTCTTTTTAGGACACTGAAGACGAACATTATCAGCGGGTAAATTTTTAAAATAATTATCATTAAAAATTTAATTAGTTATTAAACCAACAAAAAAAATAAATTTAGAACTAGAGAAAGTCGCCCATTGAATGGGCGACTTGCTCAAGTTATAAAATATAAAAAAAAGGATTTTAGGGAAGAGAAAGTTAGAGAGAGAAATAAAGTATGAGATATAAATAAAGAAATAAAAAAAAATTAATGTTGTTCTGGAGAGGAGGTATATCAGATTTTTTTTTTATTTTTTATTAAAATTTTAAATGCAAATTTTTTTTCTTTTTTTATAATAAATAATTTAGAATAAAAGAACTTTAATGAGTTATTACGTGCCAAAATTTTACAATTTAATTTATTATAATCAATTTAAAAATACATATTTTTTTTATAATTTTTTATTATAATCAATTTAAAAGAACTTTAAATTTATCTTGTTCCAAAGAAAATGATATTTTAAATAAATAATTATTTTACTCTTTCATTAAATTTAGAGAGTAACTTAATTTTTATTAAATATAAATAAAAACTACGTTATTATTTTTCATTAAATATAGAAGTAACGTGATTTTTTTTAAAAATATCTAATTTTAATAAAAATAATTAAATTGATTAATGAAAAAATAAGATAAATAATTATATAAAATATTATTTCCTTAAAACAAGATAAATTTAAAATAATAATACTGTATTATGAACCAAAAATAATAATAAAAAAAAGATTTATTTTTAAATTGATTATGAAAAATTAAACTGTGAAATTTTTTAATACATATTAACTCATAAAAAATATTTTATTTAAATTTTTTTAAAAAAATAAGAAAAAAAAATTTGCATTTAAGATTTTAATAAAAAAATAAAAAAAAATAAAAAAATCTGATGTACCTCATCTCTAAGACACCGTGAATAAAAAAAAAATCGTTTTGAATTTTTGTATTTATCTCTCATTCTTTATTTCTCTCTATCTTTTAGTTTATTTCTATTTTATTTTCTCTCTCCTAAAATGTTTTTTTTTTCTATTTTATTTTCTCTCTCCTGAAATGTTTTCTTAAAGATTTTATAACTTGAGCAAGTCGCCTAGTCATTGGGCGACTTTGCCTAGTTTTAAATTTATTTATTTTGGTGATTTAATAGTTAATTAAATTCTTAATGATATTTATTTTAAAAATTTACCCCATTATCAGCTTTATCATCTCCTTTTAATTTGGTTGAATTTCTTTGTAAATCCTAATGCTTTTTTTACGATTATAAAATGTTTAGTCAATAAAGATTATATTTTTAAATTTTATTTGAAATTTGGAGCGAATTAATGCAAATTAATACACTCATAATATATTCAATTTTTGAATTCAGGACTTTTTGATTGTTAACCTAAGCTATCAACTAACAAATTAAAATGAGTTGCATTAGCATAAGTTCTATATTCATCTTGAGAAAATTCGTATCAATTCAATGCCCAATCCGATTCACTTAGATTCAGGTTTTGTTTGGGACGGTTTTCTTATTGCTTCTTAAAATAGTTTTCAAGTAAAAAATTATGATTTTTGTATTATAAAACCGCTTTGAGGAGTAAAAAAACAGTTCCAAACGAAACCTCAATTAATAAGCAAAAATACTCAAAACATGGTTCGATGCATAGCACTGAATCCCAGTCTCTCAGATACTCAAATTGTGGCCTGACTGGCACGAATTAGCCAAACTAATTAGCTCAAATTTGATTGAATCAATTTGAATAGGCTGTCTCTTCCTCCCATTATAAGTCCAGAGGTTGCTTGCCAGGGAAAAACCTGAACAGGCAGTGCAGGATAAATTTGCTGCCACATCACAACCAGCAATGAGGATTGAAAGTAACAATAGATGCCCTTGTAATTACTTTATATGGACCAACCTTATTAGAATTTTATAAATAATAGACTTTTATAATTAGTCAAGATGCCATGATTTCCTCTCTGGCAACTATACATTTAAAAATCTCGTTCTTCTCTACTATAGTTGAAGTTGAACTTCTTAACTATGACATCGTTTGTGACAATTTTTTTATTGCTTGTTAAAATAAAGTTTTAGTACAAAAATTAAAATTTTTAAGCTAATACTCTTTTTAAGAAAACAATAAAAAAGTCGACCCAGACGAAGCCTAAGACTTCGTTTGATCAGTTTTTTATTGTTTTTTAACACAACTTTTAGTATAAATTTTTTTGTACTAGAAAGTTGTTTTAGAAAGCACTTAAAAAATTGTCTCAAACAAAGCCTGATATGAGAATAAAAACTCATGTGTTGTATTATCATAATTTATGAAAACTTTTCTGGAACATAATAATTTGATACTATTTGTGATAACCTTTCTTACACCCAACAAGTTGTAGCTATAATGCTAGAGCTTGGTCAAATTTAGCGACCTCACCACTTTGCTAACACTTTTGAATTATTGGTCTCCTCATTACATGTTGAAAGCAAAGACAACAAATAATGATGAGAAATGCTTTAGTGGATGCATGCATTTGGTGTTGAATCATATAAAAGCTCTTTATATTCCTTTTTTTTTTTTTTAAATTCTTTATTTCATATTTATTTACCTTCCTTATTTTTATTGTGAAAATACTTTGCTAAAACTTATTTATCCTCCCCCACCATCATTTTCATGATTGTTATAAAATATATCTCATCATTATAAGAAGTGCAAATGATTCTCAATATGTTGATAAGTCAAATCATAATAAAGGCTGACTTCTTGATGAATGACTTCACCATGAATGATTAATTGCAAGCAAAAGATTATCCTCTACAAAATATGGTCAATTATATAAGAGAGAAGAAGACAAAGAGAGTTCTAAATTTAATATTTTTTTTTTATTAAAAAGCATACAACAATACAAGAAGACATGTTTTTTAATAAAATCACATAGATTTCTTTTAAAAAATAAGTGTTCAATGGTTTTAGTTCAATTTTTATTTTTTTTATTTATAACTTCTCAAAGTCTTAAGCTTAAATTTTTATTTTTTGTTCTGGTTAAAGCCCACTGATGGGCCTATACATTAATATAAACTAAAAATTACATGTCCTTAAAAGGGATCAATAGCTCACTAATGCTCAAAAGAGCTACATCAAAAAGAAAATAAAATCTAAGAGCCAAAGATTTCATCTAAGTACAAGCACAAAAAAAACTTAAGAACAATCTAGGGAGGCCAGGAGCCATCGCCTAAAAGTAGGAGATCAACAACAACATTTTTAGCACCATCATCCAACAAAAAAATAAAATTATGAAAAAAATTTGAAAATCACTATTAAACCTGCAAAAGAGAAACCTGCAAAACAATGTAACATTAAATAACAAACGAATACGAAAAAAATAGAAATCACAAGGGAGGAGACAGAAAACATGTAGAAAACCTCACAAGACAGACATTGCCACAGGAGAAGAAAAGGCTCCAGGACAGAGAGCCAAAAACCACAAGCTGCACAAAAAGAACCCAAGCCTAGAATCAACAACAAACCACCAGCCACCCTCAATAGAAAGAATAACAAATGGGTGATCACAGATCAACCCAGAAAAAAAGCAAAGAACACAAGATAGAAAATACTTGGCAAAAAACTATGCATACACAAAGATCAACCAGCAAAGAAACCACAAGAATAGAGAGAAGCAATTAGAAGGCCCCAACAACCAAATAGAATAAGACATAATAGATAAAAGAAACCCCAAATAGAATAAGCCCAAGAAAATCAAAGAAGAATAAATCCCGTAGATAACCATCAACAGAGACAACTAGAAGTTGAATCCAACCAAAATAGAACAATAACAAGCAAGAAAGAACCCAAAAATTAAAGCCTAACATAAGGCAATCTTGATTTACCCAATCTAATCAGACCATAGGGAGAGCAGAACCCATAAATTCCTTGAACTCATTAAGGGAACAACCCACATTAACCAACCAGTTAGCACACCTATTTTCCTCACGCCACACATGTGAAAATTGAAAAGTTGAAGCAAAATTAGTATAATTTCCCTAATAATATATAAAAAACTCATGATTGCATTTAAGGGTCCCTTAACCTAGAAAATTTGAATTATAAGTAAATCAACCACCTCAATCCAAATATCTTTAATATTCAGAGTTAAACAGAGATTAAGATCGTAACATAAGGCCTTGAGTTCAACAAAAATAACAAAATAATTTTGTAAGGGACTAGCAAAGGCAATAATAACATCCTAAAAATAGTGTCTAAAGATGCCCCCCTATTCACATGCACCATTTTTATTAGAACCATCAAAATTCAGCTTAATATAGGGGCTATGAGGTTTGAACCAATACATAGTTCTAGACTTATGAATGACCTCTCCCAACCAAAAGTTCAAGCCAAATATCGATGCCACCCTATAACAGCCAACAAAATATTTAACATTTAAAATGTTGAATTTATATAAAAGGCTTATTTACTCCTTGATCTTTGAAAAAATTCTCTAATGATCTATTATTTGACTGTTAAGAATAGGAATATTTTTTTCTAACCATAAAAACCAAAGAATAAGAATAGGAATAACATTCACAAAATGCCCTTTGGAAGTGCAAAACTAGGAACTCAAAATGGAAGCAATATTAGTGTCACATTTGAAGTGGTTAGTGTCAAAAACATCATCAAAGTGGATCCAAACTTTAGCCATAATAGGTTCAACCACAAACACTTAATTCACAATTTTCAAATAAAAATGACATTGACATTTGGAAGGAAGAGAAAAGCCTTTAATTTTTTAAATTATCATCAGTTAGGATGAGCTTATACAAAACCCTCCAAATAAAAATAGCTATAGTAGATAGAATATGCCAAATCATAGGAAAAATAGGAAAAATAGGTTTCTTACTTGTTATATGATTCCAAGTGTTTTTCAGTGAAAACTTACCATAAGTAGAAACTTTGAATACAATGTAATCCATATCATCTAACATTAAAGGAGATTTAGAAATTTTCCAACTAAATAGCTAGGGATATTCTTTAAAAGCTTAAGAACATTCTAAGAGTAATCAAAAATAAAATTTTGCAGTTTAACAATCGAGGTTAAATGGGAATAAAACATGGTATCAAAAGAAGCAGAACCCATCCAATTCTCTTGCCAAAAAAAAATCAAATTATTTCCAGACCCAATGCCTCAAAGAATCATTTTTTTAACTTCCCACTTGATATTGCAAAGCTTTTTCCAAACCAGAGAATAACCCCTTTTGAAAAAAAAATAAGTCATAGATGTTTGCCCAAATAATATGTCCAATTCATGAATTTAGCCCAAAGATATTTTCTAGCCCTAAAGTATACCAAAGTTTAATAGAAAAAATATGAGCCAAGTCCATCATAGTCTTGCAACCCAACTTACTTTCAGCCAGAATGCAACAATAATTGCTCCAAGACTTTTAGTGGATTTTAAAATTATCAGGGGAATAGCCCCAAAAAACTTATTGAAGATTTTTTCAATACAAGTGCACACAATAATAGTAGGATGACTAGTAATGGGCAGATTCCCATTGGATTGGTAACAAATAGACTGATGGTTCCTAAAAATTTTATCAAGGCCTCTAGACAAATATTCAATAACAATAATAAAAAGTCAAGGGGATAGAGGATCCTCCTTCCTAAGACCTTGAGAACCTTTAAAAAAAAAACTAATTCTCTTCCCATAAATGATAATAGAAATATAATAGTTTTCAATGCAATTTTTATTAATTTGAAGAAATTGAGAATGAAAGCCAAAAGAACTCGTAATATTGTAAGGAAATTCCCAACAAATATTATCTTAAGCTTTAGGAATATCTAACTTAAAAATGATGTTCCCACTCTTAACTTTAGTATTGTTCTCATGAATCATTTCTTGAGCAAGAAGAATATTATCAAATATAGCTCTCCCCTTAACAAAACTTGGTTGAGAAGGAGAAACAATCTTAGGGAGGAACAAAGCAAGTCTTCCCATGAAGATCTTGGAAATGAGCTTATTGAAAGAAAAGTATAAAGGCTAATAGGCCTAAAATCCTCCCACTTTGTTGATAGCATTTCTCTTGGAAATAAGCACAATAAAGGTGGAAAAAAATATTTTGGTAAAGGATTACCACTAAGGAAATCCAAAACCACAGAAAGCAGATTCTCTTTAATGATGTCCTATGCTTTTTGAAAAAAGGAAGTAGTAAGACCATCAGGCCTATCCAACAAATCAAAATTCATACCAAAAATAGTGTCGTGAATCTCCTTGAAAGAAGGGGACTTTAAAAGAAATTCATTATCCTCCTCAAAAATCAAGTGAGGAATGAGATGAGCTTGGGAGATAGAGTAAGAAGGAGTGATATTTTTGTTAAAAAATCTTTTCAAAAAAAATAATACTTGAGGAAACAATAAGATCTTCCGTATCATAAGTAATACCATTTTCAAGAGAAATTTTATGAATATAAATTTGACATCTTTTCTTTTAACAGAGGCATGAAAATATTTAGTGTTTTTGTCACCCTCACTTAAGTGTTTGGTAGGAGATTTTTATTTCTAATATATTTCTTCTTGGGAATGCAAAAGGTTGCGCAGGTTCTTAGACTCTTGTAAGAGATTCATATTATTATCATTGGGCTCATTCATATAGATATTCTCCAATAGTAAAACCTTATTTTTAGTAGCCATAATTTTAGAGAATACATTTTTGAAAATATTTTTGTTCCACCAATTAATTTTAAATTTCAATCTTTTAAGTTTAAGCAAAAACCTAATCACCCCAACACATGAGTTATCAGGATGGAGAGAAGCATTCTAATTATCCTGAACCATAATAAGAAATCTTTTGTCAAGAAACCACATATTGTGAAATATAAACATGGCAAGAGGATGGATATCATGGATTTTAATACAAATTAAAAGGGGGAGTGATTAGATAGAGTTATGCTAAGATGATCAACATGAGTGTAAGGATAATTGGAGATCTGTTTATTAGGGCAGAGTCAAATCTTTTTAAATAATTTCCGTGGATCTAGGTGAAATTACTATCAAAAAAGCCAATATCCATAAAATTGCAATCTAAAATAATGTTATTAAACTCTTCCATAGAAAGAGAATTAGGGATCCACCCACCTGCCTAATGTCAATATGAGAAGTAATGGTATTTGAAATCACCACCAACAAGCCACTACAAATCCACTAGAGAGGAGAAATAGGAAAGCTGCTCCCAAAATCTCCTTATAGTAAACCTATTTATGGAGGCATACACAAAGGATGCACAACACTTGAAATGAAACAATTCAATAAAAGATTGAAGGGCTGCTTAAAATTAGAAATGATATCAATTTTAACAGAAATAATAAAAAAAAAACCCAAATTTTATTAGAATAATTAGCCTATCCAAATTTAAAACCTAGAAATCTAGCCGTCAAAAGAAACTTAACAGGAGAAATAAAATGTTCAATTAAAACAAAAATCACAATATTGTGAATCTTGCAAATATTCTTAACCCTAGTCCTAGTATATGGGCAACCAATACCACTAACATTCCGAATAAGAGACTTAAACATTATAAGAAAATTGGTCATTTGAGATCTAACATTCCTATGGGAATGAAGATGCACATTTTTAATAACTTTAGATTTCTTTTTAGACAGTTTAGTAAAACCATCATTCTGTTTCAACAATTCATCATTAATTATTTATGCAATAGAAGATAGAGCCGCCATAGAAATAGAGAGATCATTAGTAGAGGACATCATAGTATTACATAAATATATGTTTTCAACAAATTTTCCTTTCTCCATAAAATTATTGACAACAAGTAGCTACTTCTTCATATCAGGAGTTTTTTTCCACATCAGAAATATCATTTGAAACCTCTTTCTAAAAAATAACAAAATTAATAGAATTAGAAATAGTATTATCATCATTAGCATTTTGACAAGAAACCAAATTACCATTATGTAAACTAACAATATTTTGATTTAACAGATTAGCATTTGAGAAAGAGCTAAAGAAGAATTCACAACAATATCCTTAATAGGAGAATTACATTCAACCATAGCAGGAACATCCAAATTGTGGCTTTAAAGCTTCAAAATATTACAATGCTGAGGAATAGACTTGTTTTTTTTATTTTTTTTAATTAAAACCCGCAGAAGGGCTTATTCGTTAATTTAAAAGAACTAAATACAGGGTCCTTATAGAAAACCATCGGCTCACTACTGCTTGAACGAGCTACAAAATAAAGTAAAAGAAAACCTATGAGCCAATTGTCTCCACCACCAAAAATTACAAGAAGACTTAGTAACATTCTAAAGATGCTAAAGATACGCATCCAAAAAAGAAAGAACAAAAGATGACAATAAAGCCCAGTCTTTCTGCCAAAAACCTTATCATCATTCCTAATCAGCTTAACCTGCAAAAGGGAGAAAGTAACAAGAACAAGGCTGCAACAAACACAAATATTAGCAAAAGGGTTACCAACAAAGGAAAAAATAGATTTAAAAATACCAAAAAAGTTCCAAGTGAGGCCAGTCTCAGAATTTAGATTGATAGAGGTCAGAAAATTCTCATTAATACTAGCCTTATTAGGATTGTCCAAAAGCCACTCCATCCTACCAGAAAAACCCTCCAAATCCATACCAAAAACAAGCCAATAGAACAAGCTGTGGGTCTCACAAACCAGGGACAAGTTAATCACAAACCCATGAGCTAAGCTATGGGTCTCACAAGCTTAGGAATAGACTTATATTGAGGAGGGACATTCAGAGTAGGTTCATTTAATTTATCCAATAAGCCATCCAGCTGATCCCTATTAATTGAGGCCAGGACAACATTTAAAGGAAGGATATTATCAAGGTTCAATGAATGCATTTCATTGATTTCCTTCACAAGTGAAACCTCATTATTATTTTTAAGCATTACAATCGGCTTAAAAACCTCCCTAATAGGCATTTGTTTTACTTTTTAAGATGAAGATGCAAAATGAAAAAGTCTAAAATCACATGGCTATGAGTTTTACAACTATTACAAAAGAGAGGGATGTTTTCAAATTTGACTTTTTTTTTGCAAATAACTCATAATTTTAAACCTACCCAAATCTCTTTAGGGTATATTTCATAATTTTCAAATCCATAAGGACATGAGTAATAGAAGGTCATGAATGAGCTACCATTGCGTGATATGTTTGAAGTAGTCTTCCAAAATAGAAGATAAAGCATAAATAATTTGCGAATCGAATATATAAACACACGTTCAGGAAGGAAATCCAAATAGGAACAATTGGAGACTATTCTTTGATGTCAAAATAGGAGTCTATTTCAAAATCCTCATTTGTCAGGCATTAATAAAGTATGATCTCTTAGAAAAAATTATGCTATAATCGAGATCATTTGTTTACTGAATAGCCACATGCCTTGGATCCAAAAGACCAACGGCAAAGGACCAAGAAAGTTTGAGATTTATGAAAAAAGCGCAGATCATATCAAAATTAGGTTGGTGTAAAGAAAAATTTCCAGCAAGGGTACACTCAAAGGGTGCAATAAGGTTTTCAACTATATCTTCTACAAACATCACCACAGTAACACCTTTAATGATGTATGTACAAAGGAAATGGAATGAAGTGAAGAACCAGCAGCTCTAGAAACCACAACACAAAAAGATCTTGAGTTATTATAAAGATTAGTAAAACTGAGTAGCTTACCATTAGTAGCTGGTTCGATAGAGCCCCATGGGTTAGAGGATGGAGGAGCTTCCATAAAGTTAGAAGATAAGCAAAACAAAGACCAACATACACAAAAGAATAAAAATAAATGATTAAAAAACAAATACCAGGGGCCAAAATTGGCCCTTGGTCACTAAAAAATGATTGAAAACAAAATATTCCAGCAAGAGAGCACAAGAAAAAGGGGCTAAAAATCACAAGCCAGCAGGAACCCTAGAATTTCCAAAAATAGGAGGATAGAGATAGAGCGAGGGGATAAATTAATTATTAGTTAGTTTTAAAGTTAAATTAAAGTTTCCTTTAAGGTTGTAATTAGGGTTTGAGTTTCAGGTTACTATATATAGAAATTTCTTACATGGGTTAAGGATGACATTAATGAGTTAATTTTACTAAAAATTGTGGACCATTTCTTTTTTTTTTCCTATGCTTTTTTAATAATTTATTAACTTTTAAGTTTGACTAGATTTTGACATTATATTTAGTTTTATTAGTCCAATATTTTTAAAGTATGATTTTTCTCTGTTTCATGAGATCATGATGAATTGAATGAGCTTTAGTTTGAATTTTTAAGTTTTTTTATTGAATTAAATATGATTTTTCAATATTTCAATGTAAAATTAGAGTTTCCATTGGGTTTCAAATTAGGGTTTCTAACCAAATTAGCTAAGATTTTTAGGAAAATTTTCATGTGAGTCAGAGGTGTCCCAAATCAAATTTCAATGATTCATTATTTTTATGTTTGACTTAAGTTTGACTTTTATTTGGTTTAAATTTTATGATTTAAATCTTATTGATTATATTTTATGTATTTTCTTTCTTTATTATAAATCTAATACATACATATATATATATTTCATTTTCTACATATTTAATTATATATTTTAAAAGTATTATCGTACATTTTTTTTCTTATGGTAAAATTAGGGTTTTTGTAATGGTTCAAATTATGATTTATGTTTTGACCCTTCAAATAAACTCTAAATATCTTGAAATTTGACCCACAAGCTATTACTAAACTAAAGACAGTTTCTTATAAATTTGAGCCAATTTGAAGGTAATTTGAATTTTTAGTGATTTATAAGATCTTTGACTTATTTTATACTTATAATTTTGGAAACCTTAATTTGAAAGCCTAAAAAAGTTAATTCTTATTTTTCCTATATTCTTGAATGTATCTTTGTTCTGTTAAAGGTTATTTAATATTTTTATAATTTTTTTTTCTTAACACATTATACAAGAATCTTATATCTATAATAATTCAAAATTTTTAAAAATATTTTTTTAAAATGAAAAATCTAAATTTCAGCATAATGGCTTACCAAAGAAGGAAGAGAGAGGGAGGAGAAAGAAGCTTGTTCAAAGCTTTTCATCCATCAACTATGTTCAAAAATTTCATTTATTAATTGTAAGTAACCCAAATCTCATTTTAGTTGTCAATGATTTTGAGTTTGATTGATTTATTCTCTCATAAAAATATACTTTTCTCATGATTTATCCATTTTTTACTGTATAATGTTTTTATTATAAATATAAATAGTGTGGATATTTTGATAGTAACATCACTGAATTTTAATGATTATAATTAAAATTATGATTTTTTGAAGTTATAGATATTATTATATATGAAATTTTGATTGTGGCATTTGCATAAGCTAGACAGACTAGTTGTTAACTCTATAAAATGGGTTAGCTATTAAAGCATAATACCCTTTGTAGAAGGGTGGATTGATGGGCTTCCCTTTAAAGATTGTTTATGGTGTTATCCCAGTTCTGGCTTATAACAGATGTCCAAATTATGCTGACGGGCAAAGGGTGATGACTCTTAATTATTATTGAAAGCCACCTGTAATGATAATGATAAAACATGAAAGATAATGATATAAAAAATGAAGGAATGAAAACATTACATTAAATCTTGATCTCCTGCCTTATTAAACCACATACATGTGCATGCATATACTAATAACATTGATAATATAGTAGTAATATGTGTACATAATTAACATATGAATGAAAGTCTGTATATGTTATTATACATAACACAATTATCTTAATGCTAACCAAGAGGTTTAAGGGGGGGGGGGGGGGGGGGGGGTGAATTGATAATTTAAAAAACCTCTTGAAAATTTTTATAGAAAACAGTTTTAAATTTTTTGCATAATTAATTTTTTTTAAACTAAAACTTTTCAACCACAAAAATTAAAACATGCAGAAAAATAAAAATGTGATAAAATAAAATACACAAAATTTTAAAGTGGTTCGGTCTAACTAAACCTACGTCCACTCTCTGAAGACTCCCTCTTTAGGTATTGCACTATTACCAAAGTGACTCTCTTTTTTCTCCCATAGTAAGGCAGAGAAGCCTTTACAAAACACTTATATTACACTAATCTCAAGTGCAGTAGAATACCATCATCCTTTAACACTCTCCAAGTGTTGGTAGAGAACTATCATCCTTTCACACTTTTTAAGTGTTGATAGAGAACCGTCATCCTTTTAGACCCTCCTGGTGTCGATAGAGAACCGTCATCCTTTCACACCCTTATGGTGTCCGCAGAGAACTGGATCTTCTCCAAAGATCTTCTCTCGAGCAACATCAAAGAAGTAAAGAAAAGATTCGACAAAACATACAAAGAGATCATCACCTTTGGACAATCTTGTGAACCCTTCACGATTTTCACTTACAAGATCTCTCTCCACACTCTTAAACACTCTCCCAAAGCACTCTCACACGTGCTCTCAAAGAAAACATGAAGAAGCATTCATCCATAGTCAATTTCTAGGATTATATTTATGAAAGGCATAAAAAATACTCAATAAAACTAAAATTTTCAATTTGATCATCCATGATCATACAGTATGATCGACGATCATGCATACAAATAATTCAAAATTTTCTCATACGATCAAGTACGAACCAATTTCATTCTCTGATTGACTTGTGTATAAACTAACATCGTACAATACAATTAGTTCAAAATTGAACAGATTTATCCAGTACAATTTAGTGCAAAATAATTTTGTACTATGAATAATGTACTATACAAAATTCATATCACACAATACGATATGTTTTAATCAAACCATGTTTCATTTGGTACAAAAATGGATGCAACCATTTCGTACTCTAGAAGTTATCTATAAGATCCTATGATCGTATAATACGATCAGTTTAAAAAATTTACCTATTAGTATGGATGAAAAGATACGCAACCACTTAATACTCTGGATGTCGTCTATATAAACATAAGATCGTACAATATGAATAGTTCATAAAAAAATTAGGAGTTCATCAGGAAAAACTTGTACGTATCTATTTTGTGCTCTTAAAGTCATCTGTATGAAGGAAACTTCATATAATATGAACAAGACTTAAAAAATTTTTCTGGCATGGTTCGATTAAATGCTTTCTGGAGGAACACTCAAGCCAAATTGTTTCGTACGATCCAAAATCGTACAATAAGATTAGTTTTAAAAATTACAAATTTTAGAGTCCCCTAGTGTGTGTGTTCATGGTTACCTGATTACAATCACTCTCTCATACTCAAGAAAAGTATATAAAGTACAGAGTTAAAAAAATAATAAATCCTAATCTAATATGACTTTAAGTCTTTAACTATGTGGAGTATGATTTCTCTAAAATGTTAGTACACATAAACAATAAAAGCAAACACAATATTTTCAATATATGTTAGGAGAAATAATAGTCAATATAATAATATTTTGGAATCATCAAAAACACACTTGATATGAAAATATAGTTATGAAAACTAAGTTATAACAATCTCCCTCTTTTTGATGATGATAAAATAATTATTATTTGAGTTAACATTTAAAATAAATTTTCTCCTTAGCTCCCCCTAAATGAATGACCAACTAAATAACAAGGGATTCCTATCAAGAAATAAAAAATAAACCTAAAAATAAAAAATAATTTCTCGAACAAAAACACGAACTCGAATGAACATTCAAACAATCAAAACATACATTCAAAAATATACACACATGCACTCAAAACATACTCATACATGCACACACATTCACAATATTCACAACACAATACACATCACACACAACAATCATCAAATAATATTATGACTCCCCCTTTTTATAATAACAAAAAGAGAAGTACATCTTGAAATGAAAGGTTTTTATAGATAAACCAAAAGAGTTGAAGGAGAAAAAGATTTTAAACTAATTGTAAATACAATATTAATTTTGTTTTTAAAGTTTAAATCAAAGAATAACTAAGATAAGAAAAGTCAACCAGAGTCATTATTTCTTTTAGACAAATTAAATAAAAATAATTATTACAAAAAAGATGAAATGAAGATTAGTTAACTTCGAATTCAAAATTGTATATGATTGTTAATTAGATGAATTTAGATTAGAGATTAAGTGATGTTGGAAAGAACACAATAAAAATTTTCAATTGGCAACATTGCGCATCTTTTCAAAGATTTGTGGCACACTTTGTGCATCTTTTCTAGTTGGACTAATTTTATGTCTATTTTCACTTTACATACCATTGCATATCTATTGTTTTTGCATGTTTTGTGCATTTATCTTTTTTTTTTACTCTCTAGGCCTTTCCAATATCAGTAATCTAATTTCAAATTTTACTAATAACAAAAATTAACATATTAAAAAAGAAATAAAAAATAGTAAGATATCAATCTTACAATAATTATATCTTAGATATGTTTATCTAAAGAACATAAAATTGATCTCCTTATCTAAATCCAGTTATAATTTTAATTTAAATTTTTGAAAAATTAAATTTTGTAAGGTAATTAATTTGTAGATCAAATAAATTGATAACCCATTTCAACGATCAATTTCAAAAGATTTTTCTAATTAAAGACACAAATATTTCAATAATTAAGAATCAATACATATGAACAAAACATATCACATTCATTGATATAAAGGATCACATACAAAGATTTCATTGATACCATACATAAGAACAATCAACAACATCAAGACATAGATACAAAAATCACATATTAAACCACTACACTCATAAAAGAAAACATCAGAACAGTAAACACAAAAACTCAAAAGCAAGAACAATATATAAGTATAATTAGAAATCTAAGGGGCCTTGATATGGAGGAGGAGGCTAGGTGAACATTAAAAAGTAGCTATTCATCATATCTACATTCGTGTTGACTATGTCAAATTGACCATGGATCCAACTCATATCTTCATGATATCTCACATCATAGTGTTTCTCAATTTGATCAAACTGTTGATCAAACTGTTGATCAAAATGAGTCATTCTATTAAACTACTAGACCATTTCAAGGTAGAAATCCTGATAAGGTCTAGGTGTAGGTGCTAGAGCAGGAGCTCCCCCTTCTTTCTCATAATCATCACTCTCTGAACTCTGATCTTGCCCAAAAAGTGCCAAAAAATAGGCATCAATAAAGTAGATAGGAATTTATGTGGGAGGATTAGGATGGATCAGATTGTACTTCTTTTTTAGGATATAAGCAACTAGATATCCTAATGCTACATTTTTCTTCCTTTTATGATGTGGAAGTCTAATTTTAGAAAGATTGTAAATGTAGTCCATGATGAGTTGGGTTTCATTAAAGGATTTTTCAGTCATAATCAAATAGGTGAGACTAGCTTGGGGAGCCAGCTAACCACCTAGTCAATTTTAAATACATGAGTTTGATCATTATATTAAAGAATGGTAGGGATATTTTTATTAAAGTTTTGGAGAGTTGAGGCCTACATCTAAAGATTATCCTAAGTGTCCCCTTTACTTATGTGTACCCTAACGAGCTTCCGAATATATCCAGGCTAAAACAAAATATGATATGAAGAAAAAGAAACCTAAAAAGCAAAAAAGTTCTACTAAATAATGAATATAAATAATATAATCAAATTAATTAAATAAATTAAAATGTTTATGTGGTAAGTGTCACTTAATTACAACCCACATTCTTTAGAAATTAAAAGTGACTGGATACCACTGACATAAATTTGATTATAATTCAAGGACTGACGCAAGTGACTTTGAGTGGCATACTCTTTATCTTCACTTTTTTATCCTTCTACAAGCTCCTTGGATTCGTTGGTTTTGGATATCTAAATGAACGAAACTCCTTCCCGAAGGGGTGTCTTCTTTTTTCTTTGGATATTAAAGTCGTCAACTTGGATCTCCAAATGGAAGAGAACTCTCCCCCAAGGGATATTTTCTCCACTTTAGATTCCAAGTTAGATGTAGTATCCCAACTCAAAGACTCACTTTCACAAACTCTGAACTTAATCAACTTATATTGCATCTTAATAATAAAAGAAAATTCTAAATCTCCTGCATGGTTATCCTAAGCAAGTGAAATTAAAATTATCCCAAGTAGTTATATAAATTGAATAACTCAAATTAAATTCACTGCCATGCTTAGCCATGCTCTTCTAAATTTAAAGGGGGCTTTAGCAATTAGCACCAACAAAAAAACTTTATTAATTTAAACTTTATTTTAAACAACTAATTTAACATACATCTTGAAATGAAAACTATGAAAATCTTGACATACAATAGTAGAAAAATTAACATTTACTTAGCCTAAATCTATAGTCCATTATCCTAACAAACTATCTAATGTGTGTGCAGAAGGCTATGTGGCTTAGATATGTCCTATACTGGGTTGTTTGTTAAAGTTGTCTAATGTTTGATTTGTTGAAGGTTTGAAGGAAAGTTTTCATTTAAGTTTAAGTATTACTAATTTTAATTTGATTTTATAGAATATATTTTAAGCGTTAAATGATTTTCTCCTTATTTACACCAGAGCAATGAAATTTATTTCACATTCCTTGGGGCTAAGCTAATAGTCTCACAAGCCTGGGACCTAGTAGTAACCAGTTTAATTAAGTTAATTTAATTGGTTGAAAATTAAATGAATAATAATTTTTTTGATTAGATTTATTAATTTCTGGTTTTAAGGATAACATTAATTTAAATTTGTCATCAACAAATTTGTGACGTTGTCATAATGGGCTCAAGGAATCAAGCCTCCTTAGGATACTTAGCCTCGTAGCTCAAGGTAGTCCAACATATAAATAAGGTTAATGTAGTTAAATTAAGAATTTTAATTTAGTTAAGTAATTAATAATCAATTAATTTCACTATAGGAAAATATGTCACTACGGTCGAACTTTTTGATGGATGATTTCACAACAGTAATACTAGCACATAAACTGGCAGAAGGTTCGTCGGTACTTTAATAGTGCATTATCTGGTGGAAGTTATGTTGGTAATTTATCAGCGCACATTCCGCCGGCTTTACGCTGACATTTCTTAGTTGTTGACACAGATTCTACCTGTAACCACTAGTGGAATTATCAACGCATATTATGTCGGCTTACTTAACTTGATGAATCATTTTAGGCATTTTATCCACCAGTTATGCTTCCAGCGGCTAATACCCAAGAAATTGTGCTAGTTAAAGCCCTATTTCAGCCTCCAATGAATGAATTCTCTCATTTCTTTATCTTTTACATCGGAGGACTACTATGTGTCTGAGAGCTGCACCAACGTTGTGGTATCGCCCCTTCCTCGCTCAAGTCCCAATGACCTAAAATTGGCCTCTCTTCACTCATGTTCGCGAGGTGCCCCGACATCCAACCAGCAAGTATTTCTTTATCGCACCCGAGAGCTCCCCCGATCAAACCCTTGCTGACTTTCGCCAAAAGCAACCCTGAATGCCACCGGTTAAGAAGGTATTATCTTATCACCTTGAGTTTGAATGTTCTTACTATACATTTGCATGAGAAGGTATATTAATGTGTAATTTTTTAAAAAATTAGTTTTAGTGAGGGGATTGTGATTTTGGATGATCAAGTCATTAATAAAAATACACATTATTAAGAGTTATGGTGAAATAGATGGGGATATTATTAATAGATTTCAAGTTGGATGGTTGAAGTAGAGGAATGCGTTGGGCTAGTTGTGTGATATAAAAACTCCCCTCAAACTTAAGGGGAAATTCTATAAGGTGGTTGTTAGACCTACAATGCTTTATGATGCATAATGTTGGACATAAAAAGAGAAGCATAATATTAAGTTAAGTGTTCTAGAGATGATGATGCTCAGGTGGATGAGTGGCTTTAATCTTAGAGACAAGAAATGTATATGAAAAAGTTCAAGTAGCTCTAGTGGAAGATAAGATTATATAGAGTCACTTCAGATGGTTTAGTCATATAAAAAGGCAGACTTTGATGACCCGATTATGAAAGTAGATGTACGTACTATAATAAGTGAGTTGCAATTAGAGGAAGTAGATTTAAACATAAAGGAAAGTCATGAGGAATCTGATAGTGGTGTAGAAGTTTCATCATATGAAAGTGAATCAACATAAGGTAAATATTTTTTGATAATCAAATATGAATCAATAATTAATAATAACAATATTATTTATATTTATTTTTTTGTACTTGCATTTATTTAATTTCTACACTATTTTATATTCAATTTTTATTGTAATTTATGTTGTTGATATTTCTTAAATTGTTTTGTGCAGATATCTTCAGGTGATGACCATAAGAGAGGATTGTTATAGAATATATTTAGGTAGGCACAACAAGAAGGTAACTATTGGTCCAAAAGGTCCATCTATGTATTGAGGGCACCTCTTCATCTCAACCTACTACTTAGAGTCAGCCCTCTTCAGCTCAGCCTGCTACTCAGAGTCAGCCTAGCCCTCCTTTACTTACTCCTACAACTAGTACCTCACAGTTTTACTCACCAGACCCAAGTTTTCCTTCACTGGAGGACGTCACATAGAGTACTCCATTCTACCCCTACTACCCAACCCCACCTTGTCATGGTGGCCATCCTACATATCCATATCCACCATATGTCCTGCCATACTATCCCCCACCACTATCTCAGCCTGCTATAGGTGGACCTTCCATCCCAGCTGTAGCAGAGCACGCGATAGAGGGTTGCATGTTGGTTGAACTTGATGGTGACACATATGTATTAATTTTATTTTAGACATGCAAATAAAATTGAATAAATTTTTTGACACCTACCATATTTCTTTCAGGTTTCATCCATCAAAGCAGCTAACACATAAAATATGGGACATAATATAGAGTAGGTACAATGCTCCTTATATTTCTTGGAAGAAAGTCCCAAAAGAAGTACGGGTATATGTTTTAGAGAGTTTGAGGTTAGTTATTATATAAACATATTATGTATTATATCTTATTTATATAAGCTAACAAAAATATATATTTTTATTATATATTTTTAAATACATAAAGATTTTTGTTGGTTGTCTCAACATAATGATAAAATCATAAAGAATTTTGAGAAGCATGGCTTGACTCTCATGCGAGACATATTTACAGATATTAGAAAGTCAGGAGAGTGACCACCCTAGATTGATGAGTGTATGGGTTGAGTTAAATAGTGCTTGGACTAGCCCAGACTATAGCAGAAGGAGGGATCAAAATAGATAGAATAGAGCTTCTGATATTGAGAGCATGGGTTGTTCCCTTCATACTGGGGGTTTTATTCCACATACTGAGCACAAAAGATGTTTGGTAAGAAATTTTTAAATATTTGAATAATTTATTTTAATAAGAATACTAATGTATGTTTGTTACAGAAAGAAGTGTTGGATAAAGAACTGACTCCTATTGAATTGTATAGTCATACCCTCAAGCGGCAGGAGGATCAATAATGAGTTAATGAATGTGCAAGGAAAGCCTATCTAAGTATATAAGTTTTATTTTTGTGATGTTATTTATAAATTACATAAAGTTTTATTAACTTTCATAGGAGGAGTATACACGACTTTGAGAGAGCCAAGTTGTAGCAAGTGAAGGTTCTTTTAGTGGATCAACAGAATATTCTGATTATCGCACTTGGTCAAAAGTGGAAGTAGGAATATAACACGTCATAGTATATGGTTTAGGCTCCTAAGTAACTGTATATGAGTTGTAGATATCTGGTAGCTCCAGTTTCTCAGCTAATACGTAGGAGTATTATATACCCAATAGATATATACCCTTACAACCGAGCTAGAATAGGTAAGGAAACCATAAGCTAATTGGGAGATATAGATATAGCCAAAGAAGATACAGATGCAATAGTAACAACTGGAGATGCAGTAGCAGATGTTAATACAACAAGCTCAAATGTTAAGGAAATATGAAAGACACGGGCGCATATGAGTAGCGGGAGGAGTATAGCATCAGCTAAGGAGGAGACTAAATCAGAGTAGATATTTTTAATTTTACTGATGTGGATATCTATATTTATGTGTTTTTGGACATGTTTAGTTATTTGTTCATTGGACATCTTATTTTTTGTATTAGTTGATATTTGTTGATGATACTCTTCTTGTTTATGTTATTGTTTAAATGTTTATATTTGATAATGTAATTGGTGATGTTCTTGATTTGAAGTGATTGTATGAATGTATATATTGTTGTTGTTTTGTTTTCTTTGCAGGTTTAAGTATGGAAATCAATTTTAAAAGGAGGAACATTGTTTTTATTTATTTATTTATGCTACAGGTTTCTAGCGGATTTTTCGCCATAAATAATGAGGTAATACGATATAATAAATTTTCTAGCAAAAATGTGCATTGTTACTTTCAATAGAACTTGTGATGGTAATGTACACCTGTAAGGGAACGACATATATTAGCTGATGTATTATGCATCCTTAATATTGGCGTATACTTTCCACCAGAAATACCAGCATATCTTACACCCAAATATAGCAATGAAAAAGACATCAAATAGTTTTTTTATCCGCCAATGTTTCATCGGAATAATCGTCAAAAATGTTTCTGATGTAAAAATTTCATCGGTGTTTTCTTTATAACGTGTGAATTAGCCGTCAGAAAAATTTGCATCAGAAATGCGCTGGAAAGGTGCTATTTCTGGCATTTTTTGGTTGTTACCGGCGTATACCATCCACCATTAATACTAAATTTTCCTGTAATGTTTTAAGGTTTTACACTTCATTGAATCTGTTCATGGCGTTGTCATAGTGGGCTCAAGGATTGATGCCTCTTTATGACACTTAGGCCCACAGCTTAAGGTAGTTCATCCTAAAAACTTTATATTTGGAGTGCTTGTTGTGTATTAAAGGTTGTTTAATCCATTTAATTACTCAAGCTAATGATTTTTGTAATTTTACTTAATTATTGAATTTTAGAAATTTTTTGAATTATTTAATTGCATTAATTGAGTGGTCAAAAATTGACTTTTTAAATCAAAGTGATTTCTAAAATTTTAATTTTTTATCTAAATACTAGGCCATAAAATGAATAATTAGGCTCTAAATTTGCTGGATTTTGAATTTCTTACATAAAGTTATGAATTTTTGAACTTTTGATCTAGTTTTGAATAAAAGTTGATCGGAGAGATCACATTTTGACTTTGGCTTATTTTTTGTGGTTTGAAAATTTTGAAAAATACTAGGCCTTAAATGAAGTCGAAAGGCTTTGAGTTTCATCAATTTTGAATTTTTTTCAATTACTTATGATTTTTAAAGTTTGATTAATTTAATGAATTTTTTAATTTTTTTTAATTATGAATTTTGTTTAATGTTTTGATTCAAACTCATTCCAAATCTCATGAAATAACTTCTAAAGGTCAAAGATGACCCATGCAAGTGTTTCTAAGTGTTTAGAAATTATTTGGAATTTTTAACTATTTTTATTCATTAAATTAATTAATTATTAATTTTTACTAAAACCTAAATTAAGTTTAAATTAGAGGTCTAGGCAAGGGAATTTTAATTTTCCTATGTAGAGGATTAAATTCTTGTCAGTTTAATATAATATTTGTATTTTTTAGATTTAAATTAAATTTAATATAATTATTTAAATTTTACGGGTTATTAAAAGGGCTAAATTTTGACTTGCTTAATTTTCTAACTTAATAGGCTCCAAATCCAATGAAATTTAATCCTATGGTTTAAAATATCACTAAATTTACTGTTGTCAAGTTTCACCTCTATTAAATGTGAGTAGAATTTATTAGGATTTTTCTAAGTTATCTAAATATGATCCTTAATCATTTTTCCTATGTGTCATTAATGTTCAATTAGACTTAAATCTTTATCCAGGTAACCCTGATACAAATGCAAGCATAATAAAGAAATCATACAACCTAATTCTAAATACTTGAAAAGTTATTAATTTTCAAAGTTTTGGATAAAAAATGGACCTATTGCTTTGAAAATTCACAACACAAAAATTCATTGGGTATCTGGACCTAGGAAAAATACAGTGGATGCTTAAGATACCCAAAACAAAAATTTTCACCAAAATTTGAGTCCAATTTGACTACTCAATTATGAGAAAATTATTAAAATTGAATTTCAAATAAAGTGAAATTACTCACAACTTGGTGATCAAAACTACTCAACTTTAATTTTAATAAATACTAGACATCAATAGCTTTTAAGCAACACCAAAATACTTAATTTGGTAAAAAAAATATTTATTTTGAATTTTTAAAGTTTTTGGCCTTAAATTGATTTATTTTAATTCAATTTTGAATATAAATGATGGCACCGCCATCCCTTGTGCTGACATGTGTTAGTGCTTGCGCCAGCTTGAAATTGTGCACATGATTTTGACTAATCCGCATCAGCACTGCAATCTGACCATTGGATCTGATCTTGGACACGTGGACAGATGTCATTGTGCTGCTCATGGTTTTGAATTGGCGTAGGTTCAAAACTGATAGAGCAAACCACTCTATTCGATAGATCCTGGGCTGCCTAATTAGGATAGGAGTAAGATCGGATGGTTGAGATTGATCCAGATTAAAATAATTCAAATGTTTAGGGGAACGCTTGAGAAAGGTGGAGAAATGGCTGAGGAAGCTTGGGGAAGAGTTTTGGAGGGTTGAGGGCTACTGGAGCTAGAGTTATTTAAAATGAGAATGAATTATGGGTATCAGGTCAAGTTTGCCTCACTTAACCCCTTACTTTTGAATTGAATGACATTGATTCATTTGGGGATGTCTTGGATTGATGCCAAGTGTCCTCAAGGCTTCTCAAAACTAGGGGAAAGCTGGTGGGTGAAAAGAACCTCTCTTGGTCCATGGGGAGGGGGACTATGAAACCCTTAAATATTTTATAGGAATTTTTGATCTAGAACAGTCAAATAATTATTTTAGGAATCATCTTAAGTCCAAATCACAAACCGTCTTTGCTAGAATATTTATAGTATTGTGTTTTAGCTTCCCTAATTTTTTGATAATTTGTTGGCACTCTTGAAATTTCTTAATAAATCAGTACCTCTCGATACAAGTGGATTTTTTGGGACTGTCAGGTGTCCATTTTGCAAATTGAATTCACCAAATTTTTTAAATTAAATGGGTTAATTTATGAATATTTTTCTATAATTTTTTGGAATCCCTAAGAGAATTCTATGAATTTTCTACTAATTTTTTTATTATATATTATTTAATAATGAAAATTTAGAAAATATCTAAAAGTATTATAAATATATATTTCTCATTCCCTAACTCAACTCATGGCTAACAGAGAAAAAGAAAAGGGAAATAAGAGAAAAAGAGGAGAGCAAAAATAGGAAAACTGAATTTTGGGCGAGTTTGGGCTGTTTTCATCCGTCGGCCGAGTTGGAAAATTTTTTTGTCTCAAGATAAGGCACAATATGCTCATCTCAATTTTAAAAAATTTGCAAGTTTTAGTGAATATTTCAATTAAAATTTGTATCCATTAGCAAAAAATGGGAATAACTTTGCAGTTGTGAAACTTTCTTTGCGTAACTTTTTATATGTTATAGAGATTATTATTATGCATAGTTGAAATATTTTTTGGAAATATTACACTAGGGTTTTTTAAATTTTTTGGGTTTTTATTGAATTAAAAATTATCTGGATGTTTAAAAATATTATTGTAGTACAATAAAAATCTTGAAATATCATTTTACATGATCTTTGGTTATTTGATAATTTTTTAAAAATATGAATTTTTGCCTAGTTAGATTTTATGTTTTCTATCATTATACAATACTGAAATTTTGATTCAAGCTCAACTACCCTTTAATTATTATAATGTGATGATATATGTGCATATGTGATTAAATTATATCTATTAGGAGCCATTAGCCCATTAGAGGTTAGAATCCTTTGAAATTCTGTATGTGTCAGAGAATTGCTGAGAGTTATAAGGGGCTAGAATCGTTTGAGATTCTAACTGAGATAGGGATATGTGATATATTCTAGTATTATAAGCACAAATAAAAAAGGGAGTCATATGAGGTTAGAATCCTTTTAGGTTCTGCTTAACTCCATGAAATGTGATGTTATGAATTTTAATTAATTAATTTATTGCATACTATTATTTAAATTAGAGAATAATTGGTATGTATTTATTATATTTCTCAATTTTTTGATTTATTTAATTTGCATTTAATTTCTTTTAAATCAGTAAAATATTTAATAGAAGAATATTTAAAAATTTAAATTAGTTTGTATGGCTTACTAAGTATTGTAGCTCACTGTGGATTTACTTTTGGTTTTTAGGATATGGTAAGGAGAAGGAGATTGTGGACTAGCAGTTAAGGATCAGATCCTAAGTCATAAGTATTTTACTATTTTGATTTTTTGTATAGTCATCACTAGTTAAAATTTTTAATTTCATAGATCTTGCATGTAGTCATGTACTGTGGTGTAGATATTTATTTTGATAAAATGAAAGAAATTTTTGGAATTATTTAATTTCATTATTTGGATTTTTTAGAGCTTTGTAGTCTATAATTTCATTCAATGACTTTTGTTAGAAAAAATTGAAATAATTCTAAAATTAGATCTTGGAATTTGCTTATCACAGCTCAACATGATAGGACCTATCCTGATCGAGTTGGGTTGTGACAAGCTTTTGTGGCATTAGAGCAATAATTTTGGAATTTGATTGTAAAGTAATGTTATAAGAATTGATCTATAAGTCAAGTGGGGTAGTTTCAAGTCTATTTAGGTGTTCATTATTTTTGTTTTATGTAAATGTGTGTTCAATTGCATATTTTATATGATCATGGATCCACCATGCCCATATATGAACAATGGATAGAGTGCTAGTCTGGTAGCTCCTGTACATAATTTTGCTCCAATAGTTGGTTTAGATATAATTTCATAGTTTGCTACTTTGATAGCCTAGATGATGGGTGAAACACAGAGCAGAGTTCCTATTATTAGATTTAAAGAGGTAGAAAGACATCAACAAATGTTTTTAAGCATGAAGCCTCAGATATTTGAAAGTACTGTTAAGCCCAGAGTAGTAGAGGACTGGTTAAGGAGGTTGAAAAAGATATTTGATGGTATGCAGTGTCCTCCTGAAAGGAAGGTACCATTAATTTTTATTAGATGGCAATGTAGAGCGTCGGTGGATGGGCCAGTAGGAAGAGAAATTTTAAGGGAGATTGAACTCTGATTAACTGGGAAGAGTTCCCTGATGTGTTTAGAGCTTGCTTTTTACCACCTTTTGCATAATATCAAATGCAGTAGACTTTTTTAAGGTTGTCTCAAGGGAGCAAGATAGTTATGTAGTATGAGATAGAGTTCACCACTTTAATTAGATATGATACAAAGTTGGTTAACTCTCCTGTGGAGAAGTGCTATAGGTTCCTGAGAGGCATTCAGGATAGTCTGAGTCAGCCTCTTCTGCCATTTCATATTTCTGATTTCTCTGAGCTTGTGGAGGGAGCTTGTCTGATCGAGAGTGACCAGATGGCTACTTAGTAGTGCTGGACTACTAGGAGGAAGATGTTCAGTGGTGAGACTTCTAGTAGTGACTTTTTAGGAAGAAGAGTAGATTTATACCTGGAGATTCTAGGAGAGGTGGAAAGTTAGAATATGCAGTAGTCTCTAGTAGTAGAAGTGTAGCCAGTTTTGATTCTATTAGTGGGGCACCTGTATGCTAGAGTTATGGTTGACATCATTTTGTTCAGTACTACAGGATGATCGGACAGTGCTATAGATATGGTCAGGGCTTCGGGTAGTAGGGTGTCTACAAGTAGGATTTGATCGATGTTTTGAGTTTAGATTTGAGAACTTTATCAGACTAGTTGGGAGACCGAGGGCAGTTCCTCTCCATACTTTTTTTGACGAATCATCTGATAGAGCTGGTGGTTTGGGTTTAGTGGTAAGGATACCATCTGGCGGTGGTTAGATAGAGCCTAATAGTTTTGTTGCTCCAACTCCAATTCAACCACGTGTATATAGTTTGACTCAGTAGGAGGCTTGTGATGCTTCAGATGTTGTGAAATATATGGTTTATATTTATGAACATCCATGTCATATTTTATTTGATTCTAGAGCTAGTCATTACTTTATTTCCAAGCATTTCTTTGATTCACTACACTTGGTTTCAGTTTAACTATCTATTTCTCTTTCTATTATTTTACCAGCTAGAGATAGTATGATAGCCAGTAGATTCTATTTCTGTGATATTGAGATTGGTTATAAGAAGTGAAAATCCAATTTTATTTTATTACCCATTTACTCATATGATATTATTATGAGTATGAATTGGTTGAATCAGTATGGGGTTCAGATTGATTGTTATAAGAAGCAAGTTACATTACTTATGGATGGTGAGAGTTATGCATTCCAAGGAATTAAAGGTATTTTATCATGTTTGATCTCTACGTTGGAAGTAGATAGATTGTAGAAGAAAGGCTGTATGATATTTTTTCCATCAGTTCAGGATAGGAGTATAGATGCTGATTCTCTTTCTAATATCCCAGTAGTATAAGATTTTTTAAATATATTTATAGAAGAGTTAGTTTAGTTTACTTCTAGATAGAGACTTAGAATTTGGTATTGACATATTTATGGGTATGACCCTAATATCTAAAGCTTCGTGTAGGATAGAACCTAAAGAACTTCAAGAGTTGAAGGTTCAACTTTAGGAGTTGGTTGATAGCAGTTTTGTTCGTCTTAGTGTTTCTCCCTGAGGAGCACCTATTCTATTTGTAAAGAAAAAAGGATGGTACGATGTGTATGTGTATTGACTACTGAGATTTGAACAAAGTCACCATCAAGAATAAGTATTCACTACTACGGATTGATGATTTATTCAATTAGCTTGCTGGATCTTTTGTATTCTCAAAGATTAATCTGCGATCTAGTTACTATCTATAAAAGATGAGAGAATCTGGTTTGATGGAGATAGCTTTCAATACTTGGTACAAACACTACAAATTTTTGGTCATACTATTTGAGGTGACTAATTCACTAACTTTCTTTATGGATATGATGAACAGAGTATTCAAAGATTATCTAGATCAATTTATGATTATTTTCATATATAACATTTTGGAATATTATACTTTTGAGGAAGATCACGCCAAACATCTAAGAAGTATATTGGAGACTTTGAGGCAGCACCAACTATATACAAAATTCTCCAAATATGAGTTTTGGCTGAAAAGTATTTCTTTTCTAAGACACATGGTGAGTGGTGATGGTATCTCTGTTAATCACCAGAAAGTTCAGGCAGTGACTAATTGGCCGAGGACTACTGCTATATTTGAGATACACAGTTTCTTGGATATGGTTGGATATTATGGAAAGTTTGTAAAGGAGTTTTCTCAAATTTCAACACCTCTGATGAGACGAACTTAAAAATTAGTAGCTTTTATTTGGATACAAGAGTGTGAGGCTAGTTTTCAAGATTGAAGGATTGTTTGACTTCTTCTCCAATTTTAGCTCTTCCCTCTAGTATAGAAGGATTTCAAATATTCAGTGATGCTTCACTAAGAGGTTTGGGGTGTGTTTTGATGCATAATGATCAAGTGATAGCTTATGCTTCAAGATAGTTAAAGCCATATGAAAGGAACTATCTGATGCATGATCTATAGTTCACTACTGTTGTATGTTCTTTGAAGATTTGGTGTCATTATTTATATAATTTTTTGTGTGAGATTTTTACTGATCATCATAATTTGAAGTACATATTCACTTAGAAGGATCTAAATTTCAGGCAAAGGATGTAGCTTGAGTTGATTAAAGACTATAATCTGACTTTTTAGTATAAGCCTGGTAAGGCTAATATAGTGGCAGATGTTTTGAGTAAGAAGACTTCTAGATTATCATGTATGTAACTCATTTCTGATGAGTATTTAATATAATATATGGAGAGATTACAGTTGGAGGTGATTTCTTCTACTAATTGGGATTCTAGTATGGTGTCTCAGATGATCATTCATCTTACTTAAGAAGAAAAGATTCATGAAGCTCAAAAATTAGATGTAGAATATCTGAAGTTGATTTATCAGATCATATCTAGTAAGAAATATGAACTACAAGTTTCTAATTATGATGTTATTTTCTGCAAGGATAGACTTTTGGTTCTTATTTTTGGTTATCTAAGGTAGGAGATTCTACATGAGCTCATTATTCAGTATAAATTATTAATCCATGAAGTACCAAGATGCATAGAGATATAAAGGATATGTTTTGGTGGCATGGATTGAAGAAGGACATAATATAGTTTGTGTCGAAGTGTGAGGTATATCAGTTAGTGAAGGTAGAGCATTAGCGACCGGGAGGTCTTCTGTAGTTCTTACCTATTCCTGAGTGGAAATGGGAAGAGGTAACAATGGATTTTGCTATATATTTCTCTAGATCGAGGTAGGGGCATGATATTATTTGGGTTATTATTGTTCGACTAAAAAAATATATAAATTTCATTATGATTCAATAGACAGATATGGTGGATAGGTTTATATAAATCTATATTAAATATATTATCAAGTTGCATGGTGTGTCAAAAAAAAAGTTGCATGGTGTGTCGAAGGTGATTCTATCTTACCGGAATGGAAAGTTTACCTCCAAATTATGGAGAGGTATTTAACAGGGATTGTGTACAAAATTGCACTTTAGTATGACTTTTCATCCACAAATAAATGGATAGTTTGAAATTACTATTTAGGTACTAGAGGATCTTCTGAGATTATGTGTTTTAGATTTGGAGGTAGTTGGGAGGATCATATCCATTGATAGAATTTGTATATAATAATAGTTATCAGGTCTAGCATAGACATGACTCTTTACAAATCTCTATAGGGAATGAAATGTAAGACTCCTTTGACTTTGACAGAGGTGGGAGATAGATAGGTGATAGGTTCAACATTTATGGATGATACTACAATAAAGATCTTTTGATTAGAGAAAGATTGAAATCTGCACAGGATAGGCAGAAGAAGTATCATAATTAGAAACACATGTTGATTCAGTTTCAGATTGGTGACCTGGTTTATGTCAAAGTTAGCCCTTTGAAAGGTTTTAGTAGATTTGGGAGAATTAGCAAGCTCAGTCCAAGTTACATTAGACCTTTTGAGATCATTGAGAGGATTGGTAGTTCTACTTACAGATTATTATTACATGATCATATACCTGATATACACAGTGTGTTTCGTGTATCATCTTTGAGGAAGTGGGTGTCTGATTCTGGAAAGAGATTATCTGCTGAAGATGTTGAGGTTTGTACAAATTTATAGTATAGGAAAGAACCCGAAAGGATTTTGGCATATGAGATGAGAAAATTAAAAAGAAAATAGATTCCTATGATTAAGGTTGAAAGTTCATTAGAGATGTTAAGCCCTTATGAACAAGCTCGTGGCTAACCAAGAGGAGGGGGGGGGGGGGGGGGGGGGGTTAATTAGTATTTAAAAAAAGTTTCTCAATCAAAACACAAACTCAAACTAAACCAAAATTCACCACAAAGAAAAATCAAAGTGCAGAAATTAAATGCTGAAAAAGTACTAATAAAGAACTCAAAAAATTATAGTGGTTTGACAACTTGACCTACGTCCACTCCCCGAAGCCTCTCCTTCGGGTATTGCACTAAACTTAGTGACTCTCCTTTTGCTCCCATAATAAGGCAGAGAAGCCTTTACAAACCTCCTTTCCACTGACACCGATGATGCAGAGAACCCGACTCCTTTCGCTTCCTCCTAAAGAGGCAGAGAACCTCGATCTATTACTGAATTAGACCTCTCTCAAACCTCCAAGAATTAGGGATGATGATCAGAGAAGTTGACTCAGATCCTTACTTGGAGCAACCTTTGTGAAACCTCTCACAAACTCCCCCTCATAAGATTCTCTCTCTCTCTCTCTCTCTCTCTCTCTCTCTCTCTCTCTCTCTCTCTCTCTCTCTCTCTCTCTCTCTCTCTCTCTCTCTCTCTCTCTCTCTCTCTCTCTCTCTCTCTCTCTCTCTCTCCCCTCCCTTTCTCCCTCTCAACTAGGCTCTCTTAGGTCAAGACTGTAGCAAATGATGCTCTCTTTGGTGAAATAAGAGGTCTTATATAAAAGAGCTTTGAAATAGCTATTAATTATAATAAACTGATATTATCATCCAGGACGATCTGAATATCATCATGTACGATCAATACAAATTTAGCTCAACTAGCTAGGATGATTTGGGATGATCATAAGGTAATTTGTTCATATCGTCCTGTACAATTAGTTCAAACCGTCGAATATCATCCAGCACATCTCCCTGGATGGATGTTTGGATGGTGAAAATTTTGCTTTATCTTCCAGGATAATCTCACGATCGTCCAGGATGATTAGCACAAAATGAAAAATATCATCCATAATATCACCCCGAATGGATACCTATACGATGGAAAAATAACTTGATCATCCGAGCTGATATCCCTATCATCCCGGATGATTAGTTCAATTCAGTACAAATCGTCTAAAGCATCGCCCTTAATGGAGCCAGGCTAATTGTACATCATCCAGGAAGAACTAAGGTTTGTTAACTGATCATCCCGAATGATCATGCGATTGTCCAGGATGATATGATCGAGCAATCAAACCTTAATTGCTTTCCTTAATTATTAGATCAATTTAGATATAATTTTGCTGCATCATTCATGATGATGCCCTGGACGATGTCCAAAGATAAAAGATGCCTAAATAGATATGGTGACTGATTCTTTCTAATTTGAGCCTATCATCCTAGACTATGCTAATATCGTCCAGAATAATTTGCTTAATTGCGACTGCCTTAACTAGGATGCCCTAACTAGGGTTTTTATTTTTAACTCATAGTCTAGGATAATTTTTGGATCATCCCGAATGATATGATCAAAAACAAAAAACTTTAATCAAATAGATAGAAATTTTCCCCCACGTGTGTGTGTAAGGTTACTTAGTATCAGGATCCACATCATTTATATTTGACTGAAGAAAGGGTAAAAGACACTTGATGTACATTACAAACTGACTCAGTCCTAACCTACACAATCTTGAGTTGGTTCGATTTGCAATTTGATCTTATGGACTTGAAATATTAGTAGGCAAGGCAGTCATAGAAAAACATGAATATTTGCTATCATCAAAATTCTATTCCCTGAAATCAGATTCGTAACAAAGGTGTAGTGGAAGCATAGGACCGCCACAGAGGCTACTTGGGAGAAAGAATCTGATGTGAGGTGGTTTGTATCCAAGTTTATTCTGACTCATTCTACTTTGGGAATATCAAGGACGATATTTTTTTTAGGTGGGTAGATTGTGAAACTCCTAAATTACTTATAAGAATTTTTGACCTAGAATATTCAATATTTATTTCAAGAGTCATCTTAAGTCCAAATCGCAAACCATCATCGCTAGAACATTTATAATATTGTGTTTTAGCTTCCTTAATTTTCTCTTAATTTTTTAGCATTCTTGAAATTTCTTAAGAAATTGGTACCTATCGGTATAAATCTAGTTTTTTGGACTGTCAGGTGTCCATTTTATAAACTGATTTCGCTAGAATTTTCTAAATTAAATGAGTTAATTTATGAATATTTTTCTATAATGTTTTGGAATCTCTAAGATAATTTTATGAATTTTCTATTGAAAATTAATTATTATATATTATTTAATAAAAAAATTAAAAAATATCTAAAAGCATTATAAATATATATTTCTCATTCCCTAACTCAACTCAGGGTTAATAAAGAAAAAGAAAAGGGAAATAAGAGAAAAAGAGAAGAGAGAAAGGAGGAAAATTAGATTTTTGGTGAGTTCAGGCCATTTTTGCCCATCAGCCCAGTTGGGAAACTTGTTTGTCTCAAGGTAAGATATATTATGCCAATCTCAATTTTGAAAAATGTACAAGTTTTAGCATAGATTTTGAATAAACTTTTATTTCTATTAGCTAAAAATAGGAATAACTTTGCATTGATAAAACTTTCACCGCATAACTTTTTATATGTTATAGAGATTATGATTATGCATATTTTGAATATTTTTTAGAAATATTACACCCGGGGTTTATAAATTTGTGAGATTTTTATTGAATAGAAAATTATCTGGATATTAAAAAATAGTGTGGTAGTATAAAAAAAGTCTTAAGACATAATGTTATACGATCCTTGATAATTTTTTAATTTTCTGAAAATATGCATTTTTATCTAGTTGGATTTTTTATTGTCAACCGTTTTCAACACTATGAAATTTTGATACATGCTCAATTACTCTTTAATTGTTATAATATGATGATATATGTGCATATGTGATTAAGTTATATCTGTTGGGAGCCATAAGGGGCCACAATCCTTTCATATTCTATTTCTATCAAGGAATTTCTAGGAGTTATAAGGGATCAAAATCCTTTGAGATTCTATTAAGATAAGGATATGTGATATATTATGATTCTATAAGCACAAATTAAAAGGGAGTCATAAGGGGTCAGAATTCTTTGAGGTTCTGTTTGGGTCCAAGAAATATAATCTAAACTACTTTGTAATATAAATTTTAATTAATTTATTTATTCCATACTATTATTTAAATTAGAGAATAACTGTTATGCATTTATTTCATTTCTTAGTTTAGTGATTTATTTAATTTGCATTTAATTTCTTTTAAATATTTGATAAAAGAATATTTAAAAATTTAGATTGATTTGTATAGCTTGCTGAACTGTTGTAGCTCACTATAATTTTTCTTCTAGTTTTTAAGATCTGGGAAGATGAAGGAGATTGTGGACTAGCAGTTCAAGATCAAATCTGAGATCATAGGTATTTTACTATTTCAATTTTTTGTATAGTCATAGCTAGTTAAATTTTTTTAATTATATAGCTCTTGTATATAGCCATGTATTATAGCGTAGATATTTATTTTGATGAAATAAAAGAAACTTTGTGGATGAATTTAATTTTAGTAGCTTTGTAATCTGTAGTTTATTTCAATAAATTTTGATAAAAAAATTTAAAATAATTCCAAACTAGATCTTGGGATTTGTCTGTCACAGCTTAACACGATAGGACCTATCCTAGTCAGGTTGGGTTGTGACACAGGCCACACCCCTTTTTATTCATTTGGCTAAACCCAAGCAAAGATTTGTTTAAGGGACTGGTTTGAGGTCTCTTAGGGAAGGAAATTAACCTCTTTATAGTAGGTTTGAGCAGGTCTTGAAATGAGATATGAATTGCCAAGATGGCATGGCCACCTTAGCTCAAATAAGAGCTTATTTGACCATTTAACTGATCAAACCTATTAATGAGGCTACTGTGGCAATCAAGGGGATGCATTTGGCTAGTTAAATGATTTATCAAGTGCTTGAAGCTAAGTGTTTAAGGTTTTTCAGTAAAATACTTGTAAGTAGAGAGGGGTTTAACACCTCTCAAGTAAAACCTAGGGAGATTTGTCTTAAAATTTTTTGGGTATGTTAAAGGTGTCATATTGAATGATTTTATTTGAGGTATTAAATTGGTTTGAAGTGTCTCGAATGATTGAATTTGGAAAATATTGGGTTTAGGGTTGATTCGGTCAACCATGTTGACTTTAGGGGTGTTAATATTAAATACGGCCTGAAAATCTAACCTGAAAACTTTGCATTAAAATCAACCCATTTTGCAAACAGGTCAGAGTCAAGTTCCCAAATTTGGCATATTTGAAGGTCAAGTTCGGGTTAACCCAGAAATCAGACAAGTAAACCTAGAAACCCATTTAAAAGGAGCTAATCATGCTGTCCACCGGTCGCGTCTAATGTTGCCCACTGCGCATCATGTCCGAGCTGCCCACGCTCGCCTGCGCATCGCATTTGAGGCTTATCACGCCTTCCTACTGTTGACCTCATTTTTTTATGAGGTCACTATGACCAATCTGGATCTCAAATCTACCCAAGCTCAAACCATGATCAGGCCTGATTGACCAGGTCAACAATTTTTGACCAAAAATACTACTTATGAGTTCAAATGGGTCATTCCAACCCATTTAACTATTTCAAATCCTTCAAGCTCTTAAAGCCACTTTAATTCATGATTCAAACATAATCAATTTTTTTTTGGAGTCTAATCATGGTTCATTTGACTAGGTCAAGTCATTTTGACTTTGTCAAAACCATTCAAAACCCCTTATATTACCTTAAACTCTAATTGCATGGTTTAACCTTCATTCCATCTAATGAGTGGTTCCACCTTGCATGACACATCAGCTACTTTGATTCATTGACTAGTTAAACAGTCAATGGAGGGTCAAAGTAGACTCCACAATAATTTAAACCCTTGATTAAACCCCTTAAGCCCAAATCCTACTTAACCCCAGCTTAAGATGGGCTCTAGAACCTTATTAGGACTCATCATAGCCCTTTGATCAATATCTAATGGCCTTAATCTTTCCCATGTGCTCAAGAGGACAAAAATACCTTTACACATGGGATGTCCTCTTGTACGTTTGATTCTCTGCTCCTACCTACCCACTGGAAAGGTGGCCTGATCCTAGAGAGCTCAAAGTCGATCCCAGCCATTCATTTGGCAAGGGGACATTTGTGAAAGCCTCCATTTGAGCTAGATTCTAACCTATATCCTCTCTCATATCCTAGAGCCTATTCAAAACCCTCAATCTTTCATTTGGACTTCTCATAATCCCTTCGACCTCCCTAAGTTAAATCCCATCGCGAAAGGCTTGTCGGCGACGATCCTTTGGCGAACCTAAGCTCTAATCCTTCAAAGGTCCACATCTTTTGATTTAAGGCATTTCAAATCACGAATTCAACTAGAAATTTATATAAGGATAGACTACAGTTTCAGAGATATCATTTTCCCCCTAAATCTATCAGTAAAATCTCCTTAAAACTCTAGTTCTTGGTCACTAGATTCTAGTTTAAATAGCTCTTTATTAAATGATTTTCAAGCCAAAATAATTATTCCCCATAGTTTCTGTTCATTTAGGCTATTTGAATTTAAATTTTCATCTGATTTGGTTAACATAAATGAGCCAAAAAACCCATTATAGGCTCGATTTACGCAAGCCTGAACTGCACAAAATCTAAGTCATTAATCCTTTGATCATTGGTATAGATCTTTCCATTTCATGGCTTGATCCAAACCTCAGATCTAATCACGTTGCATAGTACTCTGTTCGGCTTGATTAGAGCCATTCTCTTGAGATGGTGGGTGATCGAACGACATCCCCAACATGTATTCATTGCACGATATCCTGGCCATTGATCCTTTAACCAACGGTTCGGATCAAACCACATCGCGGTCTTTCTAAACCGCGGGATTGAGTCATTATAGAGATCTCCATTCGACATGATCTCCAACGTCTTAATCAAACCACGCTTAATCAGACAACTGCGGCAGGATTCTAACTAGGTTAAGTGAAAAATGCATGGGGCTCACTATCAGTCTGATCACGCGGTGATGATTGCATGGCGGCGTAATCATTTCCAATGATTGGCCACCACCGCACGTTACGATCCCGTGAATAGGGACTCGCCACATGGCTTTTCATCCACCGACTCTACCTTTTAATTTTTATTAATTAAAATTTATTTTAAATCTATTCTTTATTCAAAATTTTTAAAAAATTATTAAAAATTATTTTAAAATTCCTAAAAAATGTTTATTTTATACGAATTTTATTAGAAAATTAGAAATGTTAATTTAGAATTAAAGTTAAGTTAAAATATTAAATATTTTTGTAATAGTTTAAATATTAATTATTTTAAATTGATAGTTATATAAAATAATTTAAAATATTTAAATTTTTTAAAAAATTATTTTAAAAAATGTTTTATTATAAAAAATATTTTTTTAAGTATTAAAAAAATAAATTAAAGAATTATTATTAAATATTTATTTTTAAAATAAATTTAATTTAAGATGTAATATATATTTTAAAACGTTTTCAAATATTTAAGCATTTAAGTATTTAATTACTATTTAATTAAACCTAAATTTAAATATTATTTTAAATAATTTTAAAATTATAAAAATATTTAAGATTTAATTTAATTTAAGTTAAGAAGTATTTTAAATATTAATTAATTTAAAATTAATTTCAATTATATATTTAATCTTAAGCTTAATAAATTCAATTTAAATTTAAATTAATTTAGAAAAATATAAATAATATATAAAAAATTTTGAAACTTTAAATACCTTAATTTAAAATTAATTTTTAAATTTTAATTCTAATTATTTTAAATAATTTGAATTATTTTAATATCTTAATATTTAATTAGTATTTAAATAAATATTATATTAATTATTTAAAAATTTAATTTTTTTAAAATTACTTTAAAAAATCAGAGGATCTCTCAAACCTTTAAAAAATTATTTTAACAACTTTTTTAATTATTTTATTTTTAAAACTTATTTTTTTATATATGAGTTTATATATATATATATATTTAAATCCTATTTTAAAATTATACGTACATTTAATCTTTAATATTTGAGAGATTTCTTGATATTATAAACCTAGTTTAAGCTTGTTTATATAGAATTTGTAGGAAATTATGATTAATCAATGGACAATTACTTTGATAATCGTTCATTGATTAAGCATTTAATTAATTATGTTATATTTTTTATCTTGCATGCTTAGGGTGCACACACCACTTAGCTCAGGCTCTCATAAATCTAGGAATTGATTATGATTGTGTTTATGCATATATATGTTGTTCAAGGGTTAAAAACTTTGATTCAAACCTACTTAATCTAGTAACATCATTAAGGATAAAAATTAAGAACTCATTTAGAGAATTTAGAAAAATTCTAAGCATTAGGTTACATTTTCTATTGACTTGAAACTTTGAACATTCAAACTTAGTGACACATACCTTAATAAAATTCCTCACTAGTTTTGAAATCATAAAGCTCATTAATTAATTTATTTAAGTTTAAACCCTTAGTAAAACATTAAAAACTTCTAAAAATTCTAATAAATCAAATTTAAATAAAAAAATTGCATATAATACCTCAAACTGACTAAAATTGGATCTTTAACTTAATAAAAATAAAATCTCTTTAATTTAACTCTAGATTTAAGCTTACTTTAATTTTAATTAAAATTCAATATTTTATTAATTTAATTAATTAAAAATAATTAAAAATTCAAAAAAAACTTTAAATATTGGGAAATATCTCCTTACAACATTCTTGACCTTTCGAGTTAATTTCAAGGAGTTGGGAGTTCATTTAGAGCAAAATCAATAAAAAGGCCTTTAATTAAAATAATTTAAAAATTCAATAAATACTCAAACTTTAAAAATTATAACTAATTCCAAAAAATTTCAAATTTGTTAAATTCAAAGGCATTCAACTCATATGAAAATCTAATATTTATCAAAAATATCAAACTTTTAAAATCATTCAAATTTGAAAAAGATAACTTTTGGTCAAATCTAAGTTAAAAATTAAGTTAAAACTTTAAATCTTCATAACTAAATATAAATAAAATTTAATTCAGCAAACTTATAGTCTAACTGATCATCTTAAGGTCTAACATTTTATAAAAAAGTCAATTTTGATTCCCTTAATTAAATGATTAAAATAATCGAGAAAAATTCTTGAAATTAAAAAATTACTTTAAAATTCCAGAAATCTTTAATCAACCTTAAAACTAGCAATCAACCAACTTTAATTAAAATTTATTAACCTTTTAACCTTAATCAAATCAAATTACTTAATCATACAGGTTACCACTAATAACACAAGCCTACGAGGCTATTAAATTAGCCCCAAGGAAGGTAAAATAAACTTCATGTCCTAGGTGAGCAAAAAAGGTGGTAATCAATAACCTTTTAAAATATAATTTAAAATTAAATTTATGTCATTAATAATTAAACTCAAATTTAAATCCCTTAAGCCTTTCAACCAACCAGAACTTCAAGCAATTTTAACAAATTGCCCTCCATAGGAAATATCCAAAAGACAGCCTACCTCACATACTTTAGATGGTTTGCTAGGACAACTAACTCTAGTCATAGGCTAAGATGGTGTTTATTTTTCTATCGTGTGCTAGGTTTTTCTATGGCTTCCACTGCATGCTATTTGCTAGTTTAGATTGATTGATTGTTTACTTACATTACGTGCTCTGTGATGTGATTGATTATACGTTAGATCTATACTTATGCTATGGACAATTTATACTAATTCAATCTTATATAAGTGGGCATGCTCATATAGGGTAATAAAATAAAGAGGGCATAAAAAATAAATAATATGCTTTGCATAGATGCTTCAGAAATTTTCTTAAGTCTCCCTTTAAATTAAAAAGAGCACGGCTTAGTGTGACTGTGATTTAAGCATTTTAAATTTAAAATATTAACTATTTGAGATTATTTATTTAAATATGATTATTAAGATAATCATGCAGGTGGTCCGAGTCTAAATTTTTCTTTTATATTCAATGTAATTTGATATAATTTAAATTCAATTGAGTTGTAATATTTAAGTGCTTTGAGATGGGATTTAAGCATCTGATTTAAAATCCAAAGAAGAAGGGACATCCCTTAAGGGAAAGTTGCTCTCCATTTGGATATTCAAATCTGAATGATTTTAAAATATCTAAAGAGGAAAGATAACACCCCTTTTGAGGGGGAGTTTCTTTTCATTTGGATATCCAGACCCAACGAGCCAAAGAGCTGTAGAAGGATGAAGAAGTGGACAATGAGAATACCCATTCTCAAAGTCACTTGAATCTTAGGAATAAAATCTGGGTTATTTTTAGTGGTGCTCGGTCACTTTACTTTTCTGCATACCCTAGTTTGTAATATTAAGTGACACTTGTTATATGGACATTCAACTTGAGTAATTAATTTAATTGATTGAGTAATATAAATTATATTCTTTTCTAGTCTTTTTTACTTTTATGCCATATTTGTTTTAGCCTGGAACCCGATCAAAGGCTCGTGAGCGTACATTAAAAAATTCTTTTACTTAAACCAATTAAAAAATTTAGCTCAGATAGAAACTCTAACGGTCTTAAGAAGTAACATGAACTCACCGAGGGTTTTTCATGCATCATATTGTACTTTTCTCTATCTTGTTAGGCACCTCCCCGCCTGTAGATTTTGGCATACCATCTAGCCTATGAGGGTGCAGATCTGTCAAGGGGATGTTGTGCAATCTCTAGAGAAAAACCTATTTTTAAGTTTAATTTTTAAAATGGTTAATTTTGATTCAAGCATTTAATCGAGTCAACTAGCATGCATCGCATTAGTAATAAACTTAAAAGTGTCTAAAAGTATAATTAATTTTTTATTTAAGCATCAAACATGTAATATATATTAAAGGGCTAATTAGGATCTAATCTAGATGTCGGCTCTGATTTCCTTAAACTCAATCTAATTAACATCCCTATCACTCTATATTAAAAGATCCAACTTTTGGTTTTGAAGCACTTAGGTGGTTTAGCTGGCTCCCAAATCTAGGTCGGGGTAAGTCTAGATCTGCATTACATTAGCCAGGTTCGGGTCACTGATTTTTAGTACCCAATTTAGACTTAGGTTATGAGGTAAGCTCTAGCTATAAGATATCAACCTCCGGGAATTAAATCCAAACATTCTAATAAAATTGATTATTTAAACTTAAAATCTCTTTCAATCAAATTCAAGCTCAACACATAGGATAGGGTGAGATGTTTCTGAAGTAATTCAGAATCTTAAAACACCTCCTACCCTTCTTCCTTTGACTCCAAAAATATGTGCTCAACTTTGATCCATTCCATGTTGAAATTCCAACAATTGCCTCCTTTAACATCCATCTTTGAATTCTTAAATAAAATTTCTACCATTATTTTAATCGAGAGTAATCGTAGGAAGTTTTAGTTTCCTACAATTTAAATAAGTATGAGGGCTTGCACTTGCAGGAGATTTAAAAATTCAGATTTAATTTTTTAAAAATGAATTTTTTTAAAAAATCTTCAAATAATTCTCTTTGGGAAATTAAAAAATGGTAATCATTATCATCATATTAAAATAATCAATAATAGACAATATCATCTTTCCTTAAGAAGATATATTGCTTTATTATCATTACTTTGATTATGAAATTAATGATCTCCTATTTGAATCATTATAGTCAAACACTCGATCGAACTTAATGTTGACCCTCTAGTGTCATATGTGATTATTTCCTTAGTTTAACTATGATAATCAGGATGAATTCAAAGTTTTGTAATTTGAATCCATTAGGGAATGATATGTTTATCTTTCGAGATGATATATCTTCATAATGATGTGTTCAAAATTAAAAATTCCAAAAATTAAACTTTTTCAAAGAAAATAATCCTTTTTCAAAATTAACTCTTTTAAGTCAAACAAACACCTACACATTACCTCGAGCTATCTGACCATCCCGTCGTTGACTTGAGCACCATCATTATTGTCATGTTGGCTGTCATCCCACTGTCACCATCCAACAGTAGTAGTATCGAGTCGGGTCAACCTGGTAACCTGATGGGTTGGGTTTGGGTTTGAGCATCCAATTTGTTTATATAATCGATCAGATTAGGGTCGACCGTTTGAACTTGAGTTTGTTTTGAGTTTTACCCGAACCCAACTAGAAACCCAATTTTGACACCCCTAGTTGACTTGGTCCACCTGGTCAAACCATGGTTTGGAGTTGGGTCCAACAAGTTCAAATGAGTGTTTTGAGACCAATGGAGTCTATCCCATACAATGGAATGGTCATTTGGGTTGAAACGATCATTTGGACCCTTAAGGGGCAACTTGATCAACTATGGTTGACTTGGTTAAATTGGTCAAATCGAGACCTTGGTTTAAGTCCAATGCTCTCCTAATGATGTTTATGATGCATTAGAAAAGGTTTCAAGGATTGATTTGACTATGTCATATTGGGTTTTGGGGAAAAGTCCAAATTTGCCCTTTAAATGACATTTTGGTCATTTTTGCCCTAATTAACTCTGTGGTCAAACTGGGTCCTATAAAGTGTAGTTTATTGGTCAACATGTTATATTAATGGTAATGGGTATGGTAAAAGGTCTTTGAGAAGGCCCAAAGGTCAGATTCCATAAGGTGGAGGGTCTAGTGATATATGTTATAAATATTTAAAGGTTTTGAAGCCTTTGGAAATCAATTCAGTTTTTGAGGTTAGAAGTGTCAGATTGAGTTCAAATTTGGAGGGTTTACCCTAGGGACATACTTGATCAATATGTAATTGACAGGTCATGAATCAAAGATTATTAGACTGGATTTCAAGGTGACTGAAAAATCACACATAAAGGGTTTTAGGACCTGGGTCCTTAACCCTAAATTTTGGCCAGGAATTTTTGATTTGGACAGGATTTTGGTTTGAATGATTGAGTTTGAATTATCCATACTAATTACAATCAAATGAATTATTGTAGTTGTTTGGATATGATTTGAAGTTTGATTGAGAGTCTTGATTGAAATTCTAAAATTAAACACTAGAGTTGAAGTTTTGATTTGGGGCTAGATTGACATTTGGCTGGGACCTGTATTATTGACAGGTGGACACATGTCAATCATCACGTCACCAAGGAGTGTAGGTAGGTTTTGATGACCTCATATAGAAATGAGGTCAACACCCTTCTCCTTGGTGGGTTGAGTTTTCAAGTTGGGGCATTCAGACCTTAGGTGTCCTGACTTCATGCATTCAAAACAGATAGTGTTAGAAGAAACTTTAGTAGTTCTACCTATTTTATTTTTATTCCATTGTTGGGGACGTTAATTTTGCTTTCTCTTTAGAAAGCTCTTGAATTACCAGGTCATCAATGTTATATCATCGTCTTCATCAGTTGCTGAGCTGTTACTATCAAAGTTATTGGCCTTTAATGCCATGGTCTTCTCTTTCCTTTTCTCTTCTATACCCTGTAATCTTTGGCTTACATTTTATTTATAAGCAATTAGCTAGAGCCATGCAAATTATCAATGGAGTAAATATTCAAATCTTTATATTCACAAATAATAGTAACTTTTGCATCATTACTAGATAGAAAATGAAGTATTTTGATAACTTTTTCAGAGTATGATAGTTCTCTACCTAAAGCATGCAAGAATGTCAATATCTGAGTATATATAGTATACATGTCTGAAATAGTCTCATTTAATTTCATGTGAAATTCTTCATAATCAAGCAGAAAATACTTGAATGAGATAGTTTGACTTCATTAGTACCCATGTACGTAATGCATTGTCCATCTCAGATTTTTTTGCCAGCAGTACAGGTAAAGACTCTCATATAATCTTTTGATTTAAGTGCACAGAAAAAATAGTTCAAACATTTAGTATTCAATTTTGCAAATTCTCTATCCTCATAACTCCATTCATTAAAAGGAAATTCTTCATTGATGTCATTAAAAATTCGAGATAGAGGTGTATATCCTACTTAAATCATGTGCCACATGCTATAATCAATAGATTGCAACAATATCGACATGTGAAATTTTCAAAAATCAATTGGAATGATGTTAAATAATGAATAACCCCCTATAGTGCTTTTATTTCCAAGGTATGATATGGATCATTTTTCTCAAGGTTCGCTAAAATGTTAATTTTGAGACCTGCTCTAATACCATTTAAAAGTTCAATTTGGGTCATTAGACCGTCTTGAACTGTCTGTGTATCTCTTTTTGAAAATTTAAACCAACTTCACAACTTAAGTTTAAAATATGATATTTTAATGCGGAAATTAATGATATCAAAAATTAATTGTTATAATTAATCTTTTTTTGTTTTGATTTTGTAGAAAAATAAATATGAAAAAATATTTTTCTTTTCCAACAGAAGTTAAATAAAAAAAGTCTCAATATTTCATATAATCCAATAAAGATGTGATTTTGTGGGTGCATCTAGATTAATTAATAAAGACCTTAGAAGTTATTTGTAAAACCCCTCCCATATAAATTTCCAAATATAACATATCAATACAATGGCATCAAAGGATTGTCTCGGCAGAGAATGAACTTACGCTACTCACCAAATTAGTACAGGAGATATTTTTTTGTGTTGGGATATCCCAACCTAAATTTGTTTCATATATGGTCATTAAGTTGCTTTAAGTTTATTAATTATATATTGCCTTGATCTCAATATAAATATGATTGTATTAAATTTCATCCAAAAATCTTATAAGCTGCTAGCCCAAAAGCAGCAGCAGCAGCTATTTTACATAAACTGCTGAACAACTGAACTCATACAAGAAAGACAAACGTTATTGGAAACACAAACAATATTGATTTCCACATTACAGTAAACTTATAGAAGCCAAAAAAAAGGAGATAATACATTTTACATGCTTTTGGGGGGGGGGGGGGGGGGGGGGGGGATGGAGAAGTGAGAGAGAGAGAGAGAGAGAGAGAGAGAGAGAGAGAGAGAGAGAGAGAGAGAGAGAGAGAGAGAGAGAGAGAGAGAGGGAGAACATCAGATGGTTTGAAGTCACAAATGGATTTTCATTGTTATTAAGTCGAAGTTGACTCCCTACTTTCCTCCCCCAATCTTGAAAGTTTAGTTATTTCTCCTGTTTGTGGACTGAATGGCATTCTTCTGCCAACTCTAGGACTTTGTTCTTGTTTAAGTTCAGTTATGCGAGGACTGAATCCTCTATCTGAGAGTGTAGGACTGTACAATCCTTTGTGATCATTGGCTGGTGTTGGAGTAGAGCTATTTGTTTTAGGACTATTTATATGCTTAATCTCGCCGCGCCCTCGAGTGACCATCTCATCTAGAATCTCCCCACTTTGAGAAAATGAAAGTCTTGTGGCTCCTTTAATCCCCTGGTTCAGCAAAAAGATGGAATCAGTAATAACTATAAATGCTTTGACAGACTACACAGGCTATACAACCATAATTCAAGCCCCTTGAGTGAGTACTAGGTGCTAAATTCTAATATGGAAGTATACTAAGCTCATTAATGGAATTAAAAGGAACTGCACATGTTCGTAATTTGTATTTCCAAGTTGAAAAAAGCCACTTTCAAAGTTCATCATCATCGTTGTCATCATTGGACATAACTTTACCAATGAAAACAAACTATGATAGGTTTCAAGTTCGGGACTAACTCATTTGCCCAGTTTTAAGTTGCTCTCGATGTGAAATTTGTGAATTTATAATTGTCCACGTGCCTACTTATCATCCAAGCAATTCGTTTTTAGGCATTTTTAAGAGCAATCTGCAGAATCTACAGTACAGTTCACCCTTTTTTCTTCTTAATCAATGTCTGATCACATGTTCAGTAAAGCTTGATATAGAAGGATTTTAACAAGTAGAAATCAACTTTAACTCTATTGACTTCCATTTTAATAATCAGGTTGAACAGAGACTCTATTTCGCTGAGAGCTAAATGAATTTAAACGGTTACCTAACCAAAAAAACATATCTGCACAAATTGCAATAATTGCATCAATACTATCAATTAAAGTTCTAATTTTACCGTTTCTACAGTGAATGGAAGTGCTGGAGACTCCTCGTATTCAGCTGCATCCAAATCTGTAAGGTGTGCTCCTTTAAAGAGCTTAGGAAGAAGATATTGTCTTGCAGGAACCAAAAGCATGATCATAAGTGGAAAAAGAACACCAGCAATAGGTATCCAAGTAATGCCGAAGCACACAAGTAGGTAAACAGTCTGGAAGAGTGTGAAGAAAGCAATTGTCTTGAAAGGAACGGTTTCCACAAAGGTTGCATGGTAATCTTCAAGCACTCTGAAAAAACAGTTTTAAGTTGTTCTTCAGTCTTGGCACAGGCTAAGGCTTCGTTTGTGGCTTTTTTACTGCTTCTTAAAACAGCTTTCTAATATAAAAATTTTAATTTTTGTACTAGAAAGCTGTTTTAAGAAATAGGAAAAAAGCCGTCCCAAAGAAAGTCTAAATCTAACTTGTGAAAAGATAAGTGAGAAAGATTTACTTATATCTTCTGCTTGGTGCAGTAAATAGAAGGAGTATCCTCTCCCAGAATTGGTTACCAGGCAAGCTCTCTATAGCCATAAAAGCAAAATAACCCCAAAGTACAGAAGTTGGAATCTTTCTCAGAATTGGCATTGCAGCCAGGCAGCATCCTACCATAGAAGACTGCAACAAGTTACTGAGTCTTTGCTCTTTAACCTCCACAGGTAATAGATCATCAATCTCTTTATCAATGTCAAACATCGTTTCATCCACAGGAGCATCTATGCTTCCCAATCTTGAAACCATTTGGATGGTAGATTCCTTTAGTTCCTTCAATCCCTGTATGAACAGTTTTCATTTCTATTAAAAAAAAAATATATTTGAATGATATTTTAAATTTCATATTTCATTAACTCAAAATAAATTATAAAATTTTCCAATTTAAATGCATATAACTATCATACCCGAACAGACTGCTCTTGGTAGATCAGAGGGGTCTGCATTTGTTGATATACTTCTTCCATGTTACCATACAATTGGCTTAAGCTTGAATTCTGGTTCATGCTTTGTCGCGCACTGGCTACTAGTTGGTTTCGGAGCAGCTGAAGAACAAAAGAATGTAAATACATATTCGACCGAGGAATTGAGCAAGCATATAACATGGTGGCTTACTTGATGCTTGAGAGTAGCTAAACTCTTTGTATGCATAGGAGATTGTGGTATAACACCATTTGAAGGGGGTATGCCGAGGAGACCACATAGCAAAGTCTACAAAAATACAGTGAACAGTTGACATTAGTGTCTGCTAAGTTAATTTGACACATGGTTTTAGAACAAAACAGGCGATTAAAGAGGTTTGTATAAGCTAAAGAAAAAAAAGAGGGAATTGAAGGTGGTGGAATTAGAATGTACCAAAAAACCCAAAAGAAGTAAATCATAGTGAAATGACGGTGGCTTTCTCAAATTGAATTCTTTTTGCTGTGCAAGCTGAGATGCCACACTGTGATCAAAATAATAAAGGACTGCTATCATGGTAGCTGGTATAAATGCTCCAAGTATATAGAGCACCGGCATGTCTGTCATTTCCTGTTTGGTTGAAGAGTGTTACATGTTAGTCCTCTAAGAACATCAGATAAACAAGCAAGAATTGATTGCGATTTCTTCTGGTTTTGGAACAATGATTCATGAAAATGTTTATAAGAGTTTAATTTTGAGAATTAGACGAAACACAATTCAAATCACCAAGAGAGAATAAAACAAAACCAAGATCAATGCACAAAACATATCAAAATTTTTATTAAGGTACATCTAATTAATTACTACATAATATTACCGTTTTGTTTATAGAGTTTTTTTAGCCCTTATCTCTTATAATCACAAAAAGATAAGTAAAATGAAAAATACAATGAAGCCCGTAAAGCAAACTTATAAAAATAATTTGCAAAATATTGAATACTTTTTAGGGGCTCCCTGCCGCTTCTAATCCCCACGACAATCTTATGGTGAAGGTTGATTTTCAACTGAGTCTATATAAGACGTTTCTTCATTGGGTATTGATTAGGCTCCACATCTTATAATAGAAAAAGTACTAGCTTTGTAATGCCTAAAGTATAAGAGTCGTACCTTAATAACAGTCCAATTTGCATATGCAGTAGGTGACCAAGGATTTGGGCTGAAGAGGCGTCTTGGTATTCCTTTGGGGATACTACCAGAAGGTATATAAGAAACTGCAGTCCATATCAAAACCATCAAAGGCACACCATAGTCTGCAATAAAACCTCTCAACCACCCTGCAGTAATAATTTGTTTAGCCTTGCGTGAATCTTCCAAATTAAAACAACCCAATAACAAAAGATGATCATCACTAGAAGACAAATATATGCATTCAAAATTTGCATTAAGCTATTTTAATATGTTGAATTTATCATTTTTTTTATTTATGAGGACATACCACATCCATATCTCCAGGACCTTGCCTTTCTACTTCTCAAAGCAGTAAGTAGAAGACCAAATGATAGAACAAGAGCAAACATTCCATTGCCAAATCTCCAAGATGGAATTAATTCCAGTGCCTTCCGATCTTCCCTTTCAGGTATGCGAAACTCGTCCACAAGCCCCTAGAAGATATACACATCAAATCTTCAATGTATTTCCATTATGGTTTCAATCATTTCAACATGAATTTTTTGTTAAGATAGCTCCAATTGAACTCCACTGAAAAGGTTAGTTTTTCAGGTAAGATATTGATGCCCATTTTGGATAACTTACTCTCATGTCCATGAGTTTTATAAGGTCCCTTACTTAAAAGGTTCATAAGTTTGGCATTGTGACTTACAGGTTCCAGAAATTAGGCTGGATTCTCAAATAAGGTCATAAAAATCATAAGATGTTGAAAAAAGAAGCTTACACCTTCCTTAGTGCAATCCAAGCAATTCAAAGTAAGGATTAGAAGAATCAGCAAGAATATTCAGGTAAAACTTAAAAACATATCTATCCATGGCAGAAAGAATTTTCTAACTATTATCAATTTCTTCCAAGAGTCATCAATGTAAATTTCTTTAGATAGGAACTCAAAATACCAGAATTCAAGGTTGTTAACTTTTAAGGCAATTCAACCTCAGTAAGAAATTGTTTTTCTTTTTGTAACACCAAATGAAATTTAAAAAGAAATGCTCCAAAAAATTCTTTATATATTCTAATGATAAAATTATAACTTTTTAGCTTAATAACTTAAAGATAATTGGAACTATTAAATAAAGAATATCCTGATAATGCAGTATTATAGAGTATTGAATTCAATGAACTTAACCACACCAGTTATAGCCTAGCACCGCAACTTAAAAAAGCAAAAAAATAAATAAAAGACAAAAGATATTTCACTACTTACTTTAATGGCCTGTTGCATAAATAGCATCGCTATCAGCATACCAAATAGTTCACCGGCCACTCTAGTAAATCTATTTATAATTGAGCATGCGCCAAGAATAGCCAGTAAGAACAGCAGGAAAGAAGTCCACACGCACACCCTGAAAGTGTAAAATGAAGACAAATCATAGATAATCTTGAAGATAATGATATAAATTACTATTGATGTAACCACTATTTTACATAAAATATTTATCTTATCTGATAGCTTACCATCCAGTCCAGGCTAGAAACAACTTTCTACCTAAATCTTCTCTATCTTTCACAAAATTAAACATGAATGTGTACATGAGTACTGTGGGCTCTGCAACTCCAAGAACCAGCAATGGCTGCCCTCCAACAATTGAGTGTATTATCCCACAAATTGCAGTAGATGCTAGAGTTTGCACAGCTGTAATTACACCATCTGTCCTTAAATCAAGTTTTAATTGAATTAGCAATCACTTTCCACAAACTAAAACAAGCATAAACAATAAAAAAAATTAGCCAGTGGTAGAACTAACATGCCAAATAAAGGGATAAAACGGATTAACTGCGGTTGGATTTCAAATTTTTATTAATATATATATATATATATATATATATATATATATATATATATATATATATATATATATATATATATATATATATATAATTGTAGAATTTAAAAGTAGAACTTCTTATGCTAGATTTTGCACACTGTAATTACAACATCTTCCCTTAAAACAGGTTTGAATTGAATTAGTCACCATTTTCCACAAACTAAACCAAGCATATGGAATATATATATTCATAGAAAATTCCAATATGTAATCTGGTCAGTGACTTCAAATCAAAAGCGGAAAAAAGGCTTAACCCAAGCTTGGGGAGCAAAATTTCTATAATACATATAATTGCAGGAAAATTTAAGGGAATATTCCTATATATTTACCAGTATTTCTTTCCAGTTGCTCTCCAAATGATATAACAGGGATTGCTGAGGCAAAGAATATGTAGGTTGTCGGGGCCAGAATACTATCAACCATAAAGGAAAAGGAGAAAAAACAAATGAGAAAAATAGCATAAAATTTCAGATTTAAAAGAAAAAACTTGTAAGAATTTCAACAGTACCTAAAGCCTGAACGAAATCCTCCAGTCCAGTCCTGCTTGTAGCACAAAAATCTTCCTTTTAGGTCATTTTTTATTCCTCTAAAAGGCACAAATGTCTCCTCCATGCTTCCTTTGATCACTCAAGAAAACAACTTCTCTCAATCGAAGAACTCAAATATTCAAATAAAAATACAGATTACATAATCGCCCTTTGTTCCAACTAGGCCAATGCAAATGCCCTGTTCTCTTAAAATCGAAAAAGAACCAAACTTCTCAACAGAAGTTGGAATTTGGAAGAGAGATCACAAGCAGAAAAAAAAATCAATCTTTATCGACCAAGAGAAATCATCGAGGAACGAAAACGCACAAGCCAGAGGAGAGCGCAGAAACAAAATCTAAAATGGGCAAGTGTAATAGATCTCCAAGCCCAGGCCACTAAAGTATTTCGCTCGCATTGAAGCTGCAAAGGCAAGGAGAGTAGAGTTGGAAAACTCAGGCAAGAAAACCTCGATGAGGATGGCTGCATATATATAAGCAGTCGGTGTAATTAAAAAAAAAAAAAATTATATATATATATATATATATATATATATATATATATATATATATATATATATATATATATATATATATATATTTTATTAGGAGATAAGCGAATTTAATTGTAATTATTAAAAATTAATTGTTTCTATATTTAAACTCTGATATTTCCTTTGAAAGTCAAAAGTTTTGATCACGCGATCACAGTAATTTATGCTAATATAATATATATGGTTAACGGGTCTGGTTGATATCCGGTCTAAAATTGAATTTATCTGAATCCAATCAAATTGAAGTGACCCGTTTAAGAAACGGATAAAAAATGCTGGACCGAACTCGACTCACTAGTAATCTTAATAATATGTTTTGTTTTTTATATATTTTTATAAATTTTTAACAATAGATTTTAGATTAATTAATATAAAGTAAGAGTCATACTAATAAATAAAAAATAAAAAATAAAAAAATAAATTGGTCATTTCAGATTAAAATTGAGTTAGCGAGTTAACCCGAACATTACTTGTTTAATAAAAGAATCAAAATTTTGAGCCTGAAACTGATTAAACTGGTCGACCCGAACCCAATTTTTTGAATCGGGTTGATGGGTTGGATAATTTTTTTTAACACCCCTATTAATATATTTAAATTTTATCTTAAAATTTTAGAGTAAGAAATTGATATATTTTAATTTGAAGCAAGTCTTTAGACATATTTATTGAAAATAAAAATTAGATTTGTTTCATTATTTTTGACCTATAAGGCATATAAAGTCATTTTTTTATTTTATGTTTTTTAGTAGTTGAATGAATGAATCATATTGTCTTAGGTAAAAATTTTAAACCCAACACTTTTCATTAAGAAATTATTTGATAGAACAGCTTCTTTCTCAAAATTCAACCTAAAAAGGTAATTGGATGCCCATATGAATTTTTTTGATACTTTTGAGCGAATTACGCACAATATATATGCATACTTCGAACACAAGACATATTGATTGACAACCTAAGCTCTCGACCAACAGATCAAAGTGAGATTTCCGTATAACTATCTTGCTACTTATTAAATGGGCTACCAGTGTTAAATATTTTTCTACAAATGGCAAGAAGTATTGGATGTGTGAGTTATGTTGGGTTAGGTTGCCTGCTAACTTCTAAATTAATTTCAACAAATATGTCTTCTTTATAAATCCCCCTATCACCTCCATCTACCTCCTCTCCTCTTCTACACATTGACTTCATTCTCCAAGCAAACTCCTTAACACTTTCTTTTTCACATGTTTTTCTACCTTCAAGCAATCACTTAGTTTTTGGATATAAGGTTATCTTGTTGAGATTTTGTGCCCAACTTTGTGAAAGTAAAGACTTAGGCTTCGTTTGGGACGGTTTTTTTACTGCTTTTTAAAGCAGTTTTCTAGTAAAAATTAAAAATTTTATACAAGAAAGCTTTAAGAAGCAATAAAAAAGCCGTTTAAGGCTTCGTTTGGGATGACTTTCTTAATGCTTCATAAAACAACTTTTTAGTACACAAATTCTAGTTCAAAAATTTTTTTATTAGAAAGTTGCTTTTAAAAGCAATAAAAAGGTGTCTCAAACAAAACCACAAAAGTTGTATTTCGACTTTGTTTGGGATAGTTTTCTTACTGCTTTCTAAAGTGGCTTGTTAGTACAAAAATTTATTGAACTAGAAATTTTTGTACTAAAAAAATGTTTTAGAAAACAGAAAGAAAATTGTCACAAATAAAGTCTTTATTTCATAGTATTTTTAGAAATTTGTTTTTAGTTTGTTTAAATTTGATTTGAACTTTTAGTTTTTATTTGCTTAATATTTTTTAGCAAATATTTTAAAATCTTTTTTGCCAAAACAAAAGTAATGTTTTGAGAGGGTTTATTTTATTTGTGTGTGAATGGAGACTTAAAATTTGTTCGTGTAATTAGAAAGTCAAGAATACTAAATTAAAGATTAATTACTGTACTGGTTTATAGAGATTAAAATGATTAGGTCCAAATTTCTAAATTACAAAGCAATCCTTAATTTGGTATTTCATTTTGCTATTGTTGGAGGTTTTGTTTCATCATCGTTGCTAGTGATGATATCTATGAAGGCATATTGCCGAATGCTGATATCATATGTTGATGTCTTGGGATGAAAAATATAAGGTAATAAAGGCAATATTAGGTAGCTGGGGGAATCCTACAATTCAATCAACATATTTATGAAGGACATAAGGTTTTGTCATGAATGGATCAATTTATAGGATACAATAGAGTGGACTGAACCTATTTTAATGGATTCTTTTGGGCATTTGGACCTTCAATTATAGCCTAATTTTTTTTGCCAAATTTTAAGCATGGATGGAACAATCATGCTGTTTAAGTGCAAACACATTTTATTATTATGGGAATTAATGCTAACAATGATCTATTTTCCTTAATATTCATGGTTATGGAATTAGAGTGTAATAAGTCATGGATTTTGTTTCTCCTTTCTCTTCATAATTTGATTTTGATGGTTTCATTAAGAAAATATTTATATATAGCTCTAGATAAGCATGGAGATTTAATCTGTGGTTATAGAGAAATATTCTTATGGGCAGCGTATTTCCATTACTTATGACACTTGAGAATAAGAATATGATATGAATGATAAGAATATCATATTTAGAATTCCTCTTTCAGATGATGTACATTACAATTAATAGTGATGATATCCAAAAATTCAACAGAGGTATGAAATAAAAAAAAATATTAAGGAAGAACTACATCAATGATTAGTTGAGTAGAATGTTACAAAGTGGTCACTAATGCATGATGTTTGTAGTAGATACAATGCAATGACTATGAATTCTTTAGAATATTTTAATAGACTATTGAGGCATGCATGAGGCCAACATATACATGCACTTTTATGTTCTTCTTACTATAATATTGTGATCCTTTTTTGAAATGAATGAATATGTTTGTCTAAGAAGAATAAAAATAAGTTTGTATTTATCCAGTGTACAAAGAGTACATTGCAAAGATATGAACATGAAGCATGATTATTTTCCAAACACACAAAAATAAATACCTAGGAGTTATATGAGTTCAAGATGACTTGTGGGTCTATTGAAGCCAACTATTGGGTGATGGGGAATGTTAGTAGAGCTACTAATTAAAAACATACTGCATATCATGTATGCACATAATTATAGCCTCAGGGTAGACATGACATAACCACCAATTATATATTTCAAACTACTATACTTTTGAATCATTATAAGCTAATCAATGAACCAAAATTACATGTTAGGCTAAGCTAATAAATGTTCATGATATGATGGACAACACATTATTCTTGAGTTGGACTTAGCAAACTATAAAAAAGTAACCAACAAATCGTGTACTAACATTACATCAACACCCTAGATGGGACAAGAAGTCATGTTACTAAAGAAAGTGTCTTATTCAAAATAATTTATCATAACATGTTTACTTATCAATATAACCCCCAAAAATAACATGTATACTTTACCAACATAATGATACAACTTACATTACCCTTATTACTTTTATTATTCTAAATTTTTTTATCCTATCACAAAGGTAAAATGGTTGAGCAAGCTCCCAAATAACCTAGATGATGACATTGAATGCATGTGTAGGAGGAGGATATAACTTATAGTCTTGATCCAATAGAAGTTCATCCAACCATTAACTCCTTACATGATAGGCATAGAGATATGCATTCTATCACATTAAGAATTTATAGAATAAGTTACTCTATATATATTTTATGAGAAGCCACCTCTTTTGATGATATCCTCTTATTTTTGGGTAGCGTAATACCTTAAAGGATACTTCTCTTTTACTTATGCTTTGAGAGTTCCCAATAAATTATCCATGATTTATTGATGGTTTACATATGGATTATTTTGACTATGTTAGTCTGTTACAATATATTAAACTTGATAATCATTTATTTAGTACATTTTTCATGACTTGGTCGTCACAATAAAATAACACTTTTCATGTGTTCATAGGAGAGAGATGACTATCACACTACATTATATTAATTTGATTATAGGGATTCAAGTAAATTCCCCTCCTATGGTTAGATATGTTATTATATGGGATGGGCATGAGGTTACATTCTTAGTATGACTATTGTGATGACTTATTGTGTTGATGTCTTGAGTAGAATGTGGTATATCATAACTTGAATGATCTTGACACTAGTTCTACATTTTTTATGGTCCAAGTATATGCATAAACTTGTATGCTATTGAGATTATTGAAAAATTTTCTTTTTAGGGATCCAAACATAGATCTAAATGAGAATGAGTTTAAGCAACACATTCGAGCGTACATTATATCAATGATAAGTTTCTTCTTGAAAGTACAAGATGCGCAAAGAGGGGGGTGAATTAGATGATTAAAAACTTCTCTAATGAAAAGAAATATCTTTTTTTAACTTTATGTGGAAGCAATTTTCATTCACAATAAAAAGATAGATTATCAATTTCACCCATGCAATTAATCGCAATAAAAATGAATGCATAAATAAAGTGCAGAAATAGTAAAGGAAAGAACACACTGATTTATAGTTGTTATATCAAACATGACCTACTTCCACTCCCCAGTGGCACCCTCTGAGTATTACACTAAACTTTTAGTGATTCTCCTTTAATCCCAACAGCTAGGCGGAGAAGCCCTTACAAAATCACTTCCACCTTCCTCGGTGCGGCGGAGGAGCCGAGTCCTTTGACACCAAAGAGATCTTTATCTTCCCAAAACTTCCCTTAAGACAAACCTTGAATCTGATGGTACTGAGATGCAAGCTCGCTGGAGCAACCGTGTGAAATCTCCTTCACACTCTCTTGAAACCCCCTCCAAGGATCTTCTCCCTCTCTCAAAATCCATCATTTCCACTCTCTCTTTCAAGTTCTCTCTTCAAGTTTTCTCCAGAAAAACAAAGCATCAATGGATGCCAAAGACTCTTACAAAATATTATGAGAGTGCTTAAATAGATGGCTAAAAAAACCCTTAAAAACTCAATTCAGCTGTCCAAAGATTGTACCATACGATCGCAATTTCGTCTAGTACGATGTGTAGAAATTGACCTATTAGTACTGTACGAACAGTTCAATTGCATGTTCATATTTTATGATGTCTAATTAGTACTGTACGAACAGTTTAGAAAAAATACAGTTCGTACAGGATGAAGCATGGGATGGCCAAAACCGTCTCTATTGATCATACAATATGATCCAGATCGTACAGTATGATCAAAATTAAGCCATTTTGATTGATTAATCACATGATTAAATTAGATAAGATTTTAAACATCGTGCAGTATGATCATGTTCGTACTGTATGATTAGAACAAATTTTTAAATTCAAAATTTTGCCTAATTTAATGGACGGCGGGCTTTCTGTTATAACATATCGTCCAGTACGATGTGGTGATTATACTATACGATTAGTTATATTTAAAAAATATTTTTTTTTAAAGAAAAATAAAATATTTTAATTAATTTCTATTATACCTGATTGTATAGTATGATCCAGATCGTATAGTACGATCCAGATCATATAGTACAAGTGACAGAAAATTAAAATATTTAAAAACATTTTTGCTCCCCTATGAGTGTGCATGGTCATCAATCTAACATACATCACTACAAGACTTTACTCAAGAAATAAAAATTACATACTCATTTAATATAACAAATTCTACACAATCTTGAGTAATGAATCTTCAAAGAATGGTGTACCTAAAATATTAGTAAAAACATAAATAAATATGCACTATAAATAGTAGAAGAAATAAAATATTAATTAATATTATTTGTTATCATCAAAATCATAAACTTGCAAGCCCAAGTTGCAACAATCTTCCCCTTTTTGATAATGACAAATAATATTGGTTGAATTTGCAAATTAAAAATATTTCCTCCTAAACTCTCTATCACTAAAAGAATTACATTAAAAAATAGGGGAAATTATCCTTTTTTTTTTTATATTTTTTAAAGTTAAATAACATAAAAAAATAAAACATAAATACAACTAACTACAATACATTCTTCCCCTTTGACATTATAAAAAGAAGAGATGAAATAACACATAAAAATAATAATATAATAAAGAAACCAAAACATAAAATTATGCTTAAAATATAATAAAAATTAAACAAACAAAATAGATAAACAAACTCAAAAAATCATATAACCAAAAAGCACAAACAAACTTTAACATGCTTATACCTCATCGTCTTGCTCCTATTCTGATTATTCTGAAGCTAGGTCTGCATAGGAGATTTTTGCTTTTTATCTTTTCCTTATATTACAATTAATTTATTTTTACTATTTTCTTTGCATGAAGAGTTTTTTAGTTGGGGCATTAGAAATTCAAATGTCTGGGCTTATCTACACCTAAAGCAAATAACATTAGAAGAAAATTTAACATTTTACCATTTTTATCGTTGTTCCTCTTCTGTTGATGCTTATGCTTGTGCTTCAATAGACTTTCAAATTTATTTGTTATCAATACTATCTCCTTGCTCTCGTCTTCTATTAAGCCACATTCATTCGTGTCTTTGACTTTTAACACAATAGTCTTCTTATCACATGCATCCAAAAGTCTTTGGCTCACACTTTGCTCATAGGCAATGAGTGAGCCTATTAGATTTTTATAGAATAAGCATTCATATATTTTGATTCACATATAGCTATGACTTTGGCATCAAATTTATCAAGTAGAGAATGAAGAATTTTGTTAACCTTTTTAAAGTTTGAAATTTCTCTACCTAAAGCATGTAATGATATCACAATTTGAATAAACGTAGTGTACATATCTAAGATCGTCTCATAAGATTTTATGCAGAAAAGTTTATAATCATGCATTAGAATATTTAACTTAGATTGCTTAACTTCACTAGAACCTTCATATGTAATGCATAATCTATCCTAAATTTCTTTGTTAGTAGACATGTAGAGATTCTCATGCAATCGTCAGAATTTAACACATAGAAAAAACAATTCAAGCATTTAGCATTTAGTTGAGCCTTGACTTATTCTATTATACTCCATTCAATAAAAGGAATATCAATTTTAAATCCATCTATAATATGCGACGGTACAAAATAGCCAGTTTGAATTATATGCCATATTTGGTAATCAATTAATTGTAAGAAAGTAGACATACAAATTTTCCAAAAAATTAAAAGAAATATTTTCAAATAAAGGTGGTCATGTAATTGAATAGCCTTCTATAATGTTACAATTTCCAAAATATATGATCATTTTTCTCAAGGTTTTCTAAAATACTATTTTTGAAACTGGCTCTGATACCAATTGAAAGTACAATATACGCCAAGAGGGGGGTAAATTGGATGATTAAAAACTTCTTTAATGAAAAGAAATATCTTTTTATAACTTTATGTGGAAGCAAATTTCATTCATAATAAAAAGATATATTATCAATTTCACCCATGTAATTAATCGCAATAAAAATGAATGCATAAATAAAGTGCGGAAATAGTAAAGGAAATAACACACCGATTTATAGTGATTCAGTTAAACCATGACCTACTTCCACTCCCTAGAGACACCCTCCGAGTATTATACTAAACATTTAGTGATTCTCCTTTAGCCCCCTTAGCTAGGCGGAGAAGCCCTTACAAAATCACTTCCACCTTCCCTGGTGCAGCGGAGAGAAGCCGGGTCCTTTGACACCAAAGAGATCTTCTTCTTTTTAAAACTTCTCTCAAGATAAAACTTTAATCGGATGGTACTAAGGTGCAAGCTCGCTAGAGCAACCATGTGAAATCTCCTTCACACTCCTTTGAAACCCCCTCCAAGGATCTTCTCCCTCTCTCAAACTCCACCCTTTTCTCTCTCCCTTTCAAGTTCTCTCTTCAAGTTTTCTTTATAAAAATGAAGCTTTAATGGATGTTAAAGACTCTTACAAAGTCTTATGAGAGTGATTAAATAGAGGGCTAAAAAAACTCAATTCAGCCGTCAAAGATTATATCGTACGATTATAAGATCATCCAGTACGATGTATATAAATTGACCTATTTGTACTATATGCTCACCAGTTAGTACTATACGAACAGTTCAATTTCCTATTCATATTGTATGATGCCTAATTAGTATTGTATGAACAGTTCATGAAAAATGCAGTTTGTACAGGATGAAGCATGGGATGGCCAAAATCATCTCTGTTGATCGTACAATATGATCCAGTTCGTACAGTACGATCAAAATATCAAAATTAAGCCATTTTGATTGATTAATCACAAGATTAAATTAGGCAAGATTTTAAACATCATATAGTATGATCATGTTCTTACAGTACGATTAGAATAACTTTTTAAATTTAAATTTTTCCTAATTTAATGGACGGTGAGCTTTCTAATTATAACAGATCATCTAGTACAAAGTGGTGATCGTACTGTACGATTAGTTATATTTAAAAATATTTTTTTTTTCAGAAAAATAAAATATTTTAATTAATTTTTGTTACACCAGATCGTACAGTAAGAGTTACAAAAAAATTAAAATATTTAAAAATATTTTTGCTCCCCCTGTGAGTGTGCATGATCATCAATCTGACATACATCATTATAAGACTTGACTCAAAAAATGAAGATTACAGAATCATTTTATATAACCAATTTTATACAATCTTGAGTCTTGAAACTTCCAAGAACGGTGCATGATGTACCTGAAATATTAGTAAACACACAAATAAATATGCACTACAAACACTAGGAGAAATAAAAGATTAATCAATATTATTTATTATAATCAAAATCATAAACTCGAAAGCTCGAGTTGCAACACTTCTTACTATCTTACACATTTGGATCTAAGATTTACTTATAATACTTATCACTATGAAATCCGAGCCAAATCGAAAAAGCTTTGAATGGACGTTTTATGATTATATAAACATTTTCAGATTATTTCCTTTGAGTGGGACCATCTTAACTCACTTATATTTGGAGTTGAATGAATCGACAAAATCTATATGTACTACCATGGTAAGTTATTTTTACTTATTATATATATGGTCATAGGAACATCTTCAAGCTCATAGACTTGCATTAAATGTCCCTAATCTATAAAAGCATGATGGGCTGATTTTGGATTACATATAAGTTCTTATAAACAATTATTTTAACCTTTCATGTTAGTATTTACTCTTATTTTAATGATTTTTTTAAGCTTTGAAAATCTAGTAATAATGTAATAAGAAGTGTGTATGTCAGATATATCGTTAATGTAAAAGTCTACAAGGAAGAATTGGATGTCTGAATAACAAGTTAGATAAAGTGCAAACTTAAGTTATTTTTAATTGCATTGTTATCATTATATTTCATTAAGCTAATAAAATTTTATGTGCTATACAAGATGCATGCTATTTGGGAATCCTATGAAAATCATATTATATTATGTTTAGCAGTTGCATGCTTGACCCCTGAGGAAATTTGGCGGGCTTAATTTTCTTTGATTAGCTATAAGATAGTGGAATGACACCGGCTAAAGTAAGTGATGCAACAACTTGGTTTCTCATTACATATTGATCTAGCATTGATGGATTCCAAGTTTTGAAGGGTGGATGTTAGAGGAAAATTAAACTTGTACTAATTTGATTATCAATAAACATATATTACCATGTGAGATAATAGACAACCTTACACTATCATTGGTGATGAGAAAATGGACTATGTATTGACTCAATATATGTAACGGTATATGTTATAGACATTATTATACCTATTGTAGACACAATTTGATTGTCTAGTTATATATTATTGAAGGGAGCTTGGGGAGTACTGAAGGTTAGTAATTATCTAGCTCATACATACTTAATTCATTTACAAAGCATTACAATTATTACTATGCATTGTTTGCAACATGATTATTTTTGTAATTTAAAAAGATCTTTTTTTTGTTCTTTTATTTATTAGAGGACAATTGCATTTAACATGTGGTAAATAAGTTTGAGGAGTTTTGTAGTAATATGAGATGATGTATGCATATCAATGACACTAGGTATCAATATATTTAGGAGATCAGACCATGCGATGTAGCATCAGTTGTAGCTCCAAATACATCAGGCATTGGTGACATACCAACTACATATGCCATTCCTAACCTTTCATATACACATACACATACACATATCAAATAATTGATTTATATAATGATGCTAGCATGAGTTAGGTCTATTTGAGTGAATGAATATAATTTCAATTTTTTCTTTTGGAAGTAAATGTATATTTGCTAGCTAAATGTGAATAGATGATATTGTTTGAACACTATTATGACCTGACAAATGGCATAATAGAAATTAAGAACAATAAAAAATATTTCTTGTATTAAGTAAATGGATAATAGGATTAGCCAACCAACTATTATATCAAATTTAGGGGGCATCAAACACTTGCTGTTTTTTATTACACAAATTTCTAGTTGAAGAATTTGTTGTACTAAAAAGCTGCTTTAGAAAGCAATAAAAAAAACTATCCAAAACAAAGCCTTAAATTTGAAAGTTGTAAACAACATGTACGGTGGTTTGCCGTACATGCTGTTTACAATTATATCAAATTTGTTTGGTATCAAATGCTTAGATCATCTCCAACCGAACTGCATACGGTGTTATGTCGTCTGTCATTTGCTCCATTCGAATGCTAAATTGTAATTCAAAATTCGGTGGTGAACAGTACAACGCCGATATTGATGTCACACTGTTCACCTATGCCAATTTTTTGAGTTACGGGATTTGCGAAAGAAGCGAGCGAAAGAGGAGAAATATGGTCACCTTCACAGCGAGATGAAAAAGCACGTGAAAGAGGAGAAATAAATGGAGTTTCATTGGAGATGAATTACTGTATTTTAGAGCTTAACTATATTTTGGAGTGGAATTGAGTTTTTCGGTTGGAGATGCCCTTACTGCTTTCTAGTGCAAAAATTTCTTGTTAAAGAAATTGATGTACTAAAAAACTACTTTAAAAAACAGAAAACTGTCCCAAACGAAACCTTAAATTTGAAAGTTATAAACAGCTAGTACATTACACCCTTGGAATCAATAATGTATTTATCATCTGAACTATATTTTTTAATAGTATCAAAACAAAATTTTCTAACAAAGTTAAATCATGCAGCCAAAGACAAGTTTTCCGTTGAAAGGCAACTAATTTGGCCGATGAGGCAAAGCCATTTGCCTCTTCATTGGGCGATTGCCCCAAGTTTAAAATGTGTTCTTGTTGTCTGTACAGCTAATTTTTTTCATAATAGTGTTGGGTTCCTATATAAAGTGTCGCAGCTGTAGCTGAATTATTTTAGTTTTTCCAGCAAACAAACAAAAAAGTTAGAATCTTTTGATTTTATTGTCGTTCGTTCTTCGAGCTTTGGACAATGAATGACAATCAGCTTATCGTGGGAAGACTGTTTAGCGGAGCTTGCCCCACATTAATTTTATTCAATTTAAAATTATTTAAATTGATTGTTTTCGAGTCGACTTAAATTTTAATCAGAGCTTATCGTCCAAGTAGGGCTGTAATTGAGTCAAGCAAACTCATGAGCTGACTCGAACATGACTTGATAAATAGCTCGCGAGCTGAGCTCGATAAGCTAGCAAGCCAAGTTTGAGCCAACTCAGATGCAACTCACCTTGTATTGTTGGTTGGGAGCTTTGGCTACCAACCAAGAGTTCTTGGGTTTGAGTCTTACGTATGTGATGTGTGTATGAATTTGCCTTAAATTTTACGCATTGCTAAAATTAAAATGATAAATTTAAGCTTTGATTGACTTCAATTAAATTCCACTCTATATCACTCATATTACTCGCCTGTGTGTAGCAAGTCCAAGTAGAGATGTAATTGAGTCAAGGAAACTTGTGAGCTGACTTGAACATGGCTTGATAAATAGCTCATGAGTTGAACTCGATAAGCTAGCAAGCCAAGTTTGAGCCAACTCGGGCGCAGCTCACCTTGAATTGTTGATTGGTGCATTGGCTACTAACTAAGAGATCTTGGGTTTGAGTCTTGTGTATGTGATGTGTGTGAATTTGCCTTAATTGGCACCCCCCCAACACACACACACAAAAAGAAAAGCCAACTTCGACTAGAATCATTAACTCGCAAACCAACCCGTTTAAAAACCATACATTAAGATAACATCATTAAAAATATTAAAAATTTATACCTCACTTCTTTATATGAAGTGATTCATTATAATTATATCTCTCATAATTTATCATTATATTTAGCATTTCATTATAACAATAGTTTGAATCAGAATTATTTTCTCTTATTTATAATAAATGATTTAGCTAACTCATGATCTGACACAAGCTCACTGAGTTAATTAAGGTCGAGCTCCAACTCAAACTAGATTAATTAATCAAGCTCAAGTTCAAATTAGAGATGACTAAAACTTGACTTGGCCCGTTCATATCCCTACGCCCAACCTACAACTTCATGACATTCATTTACTTCGATTTCTTAAATGTTTTGTTATGTTAAGAAGTAGTAGAAATTCTCACAATATATTTGGTGTATATTCATAAAATGTTCATATTATTTATAATTTAATAGATTTCTTTGATCAAATTATGTGCTATCTCTAATTCTTTTATGATTCCTACTCATTGTGCTACCCAAATCATACAAAGCAGTAATATTTAGAATAATCATTAGACATTTTGTTTTAAAAAAAAAAAGAAGCTCGATGAGAAGAGAAATATCAGAACATATATGGATGAAGAAAAATAACATAAAATACAAATATATATTTTTATAATCATATTAAGTAGTGAAATATTTACTGAAATAGGGGAAGAAATAATTTATCATCTTAGTATTTCATAAAAATATCACATACATAAACATAAATAAATTTAGCTCATAAGAGACATACGATTTTTTACTAAAAAATTCACAACTGGAGAACACCCTTTTACACTGCTTCTCTCTCCCGAGAATTCTCCCACCTTTTGCACCCATCACGACGTAGATGCCAACATCTCTAGCCTCCCGCTAGACCAACTATCTTCCCACAAAGAATCTTTAGAGTTTTTCACCAAAGAACCCTCACACACTATAACCCAAAGAAATATGATATATGATGAGATAAACAACCTTTGTGCACTTCTCTCACAAAATGATATCTTGAAAACCTTTCCAAGAAATCCCTCATATTCTTTCTAATCACTCTCACCCCCTCACACTATAGTATGAGGCTTTCAAAAACTCTCCCCAATAATTCATAGAAAACTCTCTCTCACTCTTTTAGCTCTCTTAGATCTCCTAGACTTACTGAGGCCTTGACAGAGATTATTTGAATCATTTAGGTTAGGTATTTATATCACAACACAACAACCAAACCCAAATAGCCTAAATAAGTATTTTTCAGGGGATGATCGTATAGTATGATGAACAGATTGTATAGTATGATCTGTTTAATAATACCGACTCAAGAAACTAGATCATCGTATCTGAAAGAATGTCGTTTGAACAAGTCATCTATTGGTTCAAACTATATGATTTGGATTGTACAATCCTATTTTTTCAATTTTGTCAACTCAGAACATTGGATCATACTGTATGGATAAAGTTTATCTGAACAAGCTCTCTGTTGGTTCAAACTGATTAGGATTGTATAGTACAATATCTACTTTGATTCGACTCCTTGATTTTAGGTTCCAAAATAAGTAAACAATAACACAAGAGATATAAAAAGTACAAACACCACACAAATTGTAACAAATAATAAGCACAAAGAATAGAAAACATTTATAAATTTGAAGAGTCATGATATGGTGATAAGGTAGAAGCTAAAAATAGCGATGAATGATGGTACAAAACTACTATTGGAACCAACAATGATCTTCATCATGTTGTCGTTTCATCTCCTCCCACTTATTGGTTTCTTTTCTCAATGTGTTTATCCACTTTAAGCTTAAAAAAAGCAAAAATATATTTATGTTTTAAGATTTTATAAATTAATATCTTTTTTCTTTCCATAAATTATAAAAATACCATTAATATCGTACAATATGATTAATCAAAGAGTTAAGTATTTTAATTAATATTTTAGTTCTTTATTTTTTATCTCCAATGCATGTCTGTGTTTGGTTGCTCAACACATTATATGCCTAATGGACAAAAAGTGTAAAAAAAAAAAAAAACCCTTAAAATATATGTTGATGCACATTTTATTTCTTGTCTTTCTTGATTCTGATGGACATACTTTCTATTCAATTCTTTTAGCTTTATTGGGTTCTTGTCTTGATTCTGTCACTTTTGTGGTCCCTCCATGTTAATATAAACCTAATTTCCTACACATAACTCAAATTTTGATTAATATAACTGATAATATTTGTAATCATCAAAACCCTCGTGTTCACCACTCTCATTGGGTTCAATATTATCTCCATTTATTATGATGACAAATATTTTTGATTGAATTTTTTTAAAAAAAAAAAGATTATTTAAAAAAATATGTTTCTCCCCCTTAGTTTATGCCAAGAAAGAAAATTGTACAACAACAATATCAAGCCTTTGTCCCACTACATATGGGGTCAGCTGCTAAATCCTTTTTCTCTATTGTGTCCTATTAAAAGTCAAATTCTCATTTAAATTTAATAAATAAATATCATTTCTAATACTTTCCAACCAGGTCTTTTTAGGTCTACCTCTACCTTTATTAACAAAAGTCAAATCTAATACATTTACAACCGGGTCTTCTGAAGGATGTCGCTTTATGTGACCAAACCATCTAAGACAACTCTCTCTAATCTTATCTTCCACTGGAGCTACTCCAACTTTTTCACGTATATGCTCATTTTGTGTCCTATCTCTAAGGGTAAAGCCACTCATCCACCTGAGCATCCTCATCTCTGCAACACTTAACTTAGTATTATGATTCTCTTTTAATGGCCAACATTCGACACCATAAAACATTGCAGGTCTCACCACCATCTTATAGAATTTTCCATTATGTTTGAAAGGGGACTTTTCTGTCACACAAAAAGTCTAATGCATTCCTCCACTTCAACCATCAAACTTGAATTCTGGTGATAGTATCCCCATCTATTTCACCATCACTCTAAATAATAGATACAATATATCTAAAATGTGTACTATTATTAATGACTTGATCGTCTAAAGTCACAATCCCCTCACTAGGTCTATTACTACTAAAATTATACTCCATATATTCAGTTTTAGATATAATCAAGCGAAAACCTTTATACTCTAAGGTTTACATCCATAATTCAAGTTTAACATCAACTCCCTCTCTAGTTTTATCAACAAGAAGAATATCATCGGACAAAAGCATACACCAAGATACATCCTCTTGCAAATGTCTAGTAAGAACATCCATGACAAAATAAAAAAGATAAGGGCTTAAGGCTGATCCTTTATGTAATCCAATCGAAAGAGGAAAATACTTGGTCAAACCACCTTGTGTTTGAACACAAGTAATAGCTCATACATGCATATCTTTAATGATTTGAATATAAGCTTTATTAACTCCTTTATTTTCAAAAACTCTCCATAGCACTTTTCTGGGAACATTATCATATGCTTTCTCTAAACCAATAAGTATCATATCCTCCTTATTCTCTCTATATTTCTCCATCAAACCTCTCAATAAATGTATGACTTCCATAGTAGACCTACCATGCATGAATCCAAATTGATTTTGAGAAACATTAGTATCACATTGCAACCTACTAAGCCATCCTCTCCCCATTTTTCTTGCCTTATCAAAAAAGAAAAGGAATAGAGATAGAGATAGAGAGAGAGAGGGGGAGGGAGAGAGAGGGAGAGGGAGGGAGGGAGGGAGAGAGAGAGAGAGAGAGAGAGAGAGAGAGAGAGAGAGAGAGAGAGAGAGAGAGAGAGAGAGAGAGAGAGAGAGAGAGAGAGAGAGAGAGAGAGAGAGAGAGAGAGTATTCCAAGACTTTTATTGTTCATCGCTTCTTTTAAGAAAATTATTCTGATCATTATAAGTGACATCTACTCTTTCTCTTTTCAATAATGTTGAGTTTAATCATTTTTCTCCTTGTTGTAATTGATAAAAATACAATATCTTCCATTTTAACAAACTTTTCCCATAAAATATTTGGTATGTGGTAAATATCTTTATTTTGAATATTTGACTGGTTTATATTGAAATTTTACTAGTTAGTTTTGTATATACAACATTTGATAGAGAAAGACATCATGAAAAATGATAAGGAGCTGATATACTAAATATGGATATGAGATACATGACATGCATATGGTTACTATTCATTTAGCATAACATGTTTTTTTTTTAAAGTATAATAGTTCTACATTTTATGATAATTGCATATGATGTGTATATAATGTTTGTTATTATGATATACAAGATTTAAGGTGCATATAAGAGCAAGCAAAATGAATGAATTGATGTGCTATATGAGAAATATGAAATTAATAATGATATGAGAGAGATGACTAATGGCTGATATATGATTAACAAGAGACTGATGATTGATAACTAATAAGATCGATGGTGTAAAATACCTAAAATAATTAAGATTAATTGTAGATAAGATTGATGATAGAAAAAATTGATGATTGATAATTGATTGATTGATTGATTGTATGATAATAGAAACAAGAATGATGATGATATGCAACAAGATTGATTTTGTACTTATACAAATATATAATGTAAGACTAATATGTGCATGATATATGTAACATATGATACGATAGGTTCACATGATATATAATAAATTACTATTTATATGAATATGATTTCTAGTATATTATTTTTATTTTGTGTATTTATTTTAGTTGTAGATATTGGTGACCTGCTAGACATTTGTTCTTATTTTGGGATTTTTATATGTTTTCAAGTAAGGGTAATGAATCACTAGAGTGAGATTGATTTGGGTAGTAGGCTTAGGTTTTCTTTTTTGCATCTATTAGTTTTTTTATTTTTATAGTCTTTATATGTTTTAGTGATGTGATATTTTTGGCTAAATATCATAAGTAGTATGTATGATTTTTTTTTGACTAGTGTGTTTAAGTTGGATGAAATAGTAATATTTATAATTTTCATTGTTTATATGAAATGAAAATTTTAAGCTCTAGGTGATGATTAAGAAAAAGAAAAAAGATATATTTCTTTTTAATGGTATTAAAGCAGGTTGTTGGAAGAATTGAATTATAACTAGAGTTGTAGGATTGATTATAGGTGGGTAGAAATAGGATTGTGTCTTGCATTAATGAACATAAGTTGCATACATAAATAAATATGAATTATATTTTGAAGATTCATTTAACATATAAAGTAAAAGGATTATGCTGGAGGGACATATGGAGCTAAAGGAGAAAGAAATTATGGTTGAACAAGATATATGAGTAGCTTCAGTTATACAACAAATCTTATTTAAAGGTTAGATCATCGGCTCACCTTCTATTACATGGTAACATATCTCTAACTAATTTGAATATGTCAATCATTTCTAGTTAGCCATTATTATATATATATATATATATATATCTCATAATAACAAACAACATATGCACCCAATGCAACTATCATTATACTAATTAGGATGCCTATAATATGTAAAAAAATGCATATTTGAGTAAATGAATAATAAATGTGTGAATATCATATATTTCTTGTCAAGATATTCTATATTAACCTAATCATTTTATACTCAACATTTTACCACTTATTTAAAGTAAAATGGCATATGTGCAAAACAAATCAATGAAATTTTAATATGAACTAATCTAAATATTCATGGGAAAGATATCTACCAATAAAAAGTTATATGATGAAATACCACTAAAATAAGAGATTTTGTTTTTATCAATTTTAGGAGGGATAAAATTGGCAAAATAAAAAATCAATGAAAATATGGTTAAGTTTATCTATCATGATCAGAATACTTTTTATAACTGGTGCAATGGAAATACTAGCTCAATCCCCACTTTGTATCTCCTCTATCTCATCTTTTCTATGGAGAAGTGGTGGTGAGGGTTTTAGCAAATAGGTTTAGATATTTTTATTTAATAAAAAAACTTTTATACCTAGTGCCACAGCACTCTAGAGCTAATGCCGCAGCTCTCACTCAAATTCTAAAAAATCTGAGAGCTTAGTTACTGCTATAGAATTCACTCAACTAAATTATGGTGTGTCTTATAAACACTATAGCCAGACTCTCTTATATATTTATAAGATGGATCTTCATACAAAGCTAAGACGCTAAACTATATCACTTTCTACTGCTACAAATTTTTCAGGATGTAATAATTTGACACTGTCTATGGAAATGTGATTCCTAATTGGGGGTAACTTTTACTCCAATCTCAAAAGGTTATTCATGTCAATGTTTTGACATTATCCATTGCTACATCAATTTTATAGGAATCATATGTGGACTTAGGGGCAACCTTGACTATAATTATGATCAAGAAGATTTCTCCAACACTTTTAATATCCAAGATGATATCTTAGAAAACTATTTTTATAAGGCTTCTAGAAAATACAATGTTTCTTTAAATAATTTGCAAGATTTATATAGTCCATAGCTGGACTTCTACTCTTTGGGAAAGGTATTAATCTCAATATTAAAAAGGCATTAACATTCTAAAGATATTTCATTATTTACCTTTGATTCAGGATACACGTGACATCCGCCCCTCTTAATCAAGGTAAAATCAATCTATTAGAGATTTGATTCGACCTCTTTCGCATAGGTTAACGTTAGTGAGAAATGCCCTAACAAATAACTTTGGATAGGTCAAACATCCTTGGTGGATTCCTTAGACCTCTTTTATAAAAGTTTACTTTAGTTAAAAATTCCATAACAAATAATCTTAGATAGGTTAAACATTATTGGTGGATTTCCTTGACCTCTTCCTCACAGGTTAAAGTAAAAAAGAAACACCCTGATAAATAACCTTTGGTAGGCCAAACATCCTTGGCGGATTCCATTGACCTCTTCAACATAGTTTAACATAAGAAAGTAATACCCTGACAAATAATATTGGATAGGTCAAATATCCTTAGTGGATTTCCTTGACCTCTTCTAAACAGGTTTACGTTAGTGAGTCGTGCCTTGATAAATAACTTTGGATAGGTTAAACATCATTGGATAAATATATTTGGTGAATCCCATCAACCTCTTCCACATAGCATTTTGAAGCATCTTTCTCATCTCCTTCGAAGAAAGACTGAAGCCCCATCAAGTCTCCACTCTATTGACATCGTTAAAGTGTCACTCGATAATTACGGTCAACACAATGTTAACCTTTTTCATTAAATTGTCACTTGTCTTCCCCCATCTGTATGTATACCTTATATATTCAACAAAACGTAGCTTGATCATTGTCATCAACTCACCCCCTGATCTCCAACATCGAAATATCACCTAACCATTTCTAATAGGTTTTCATCGGCATATTTCCTAACTCTATGCATCAAAGGATCAACTTATGATCATTAGATCTCATCCTAATCATTAAGTATTGCTAGACTTATACTAATTTTTTGAACCTTGTCGGATCTCTTCTTGACTACCCACCATCATCAAACCTCCATCTGGCCGTCAATGCCAATGTTATTCAAGCTACTAATCCAATGGAAGGCTTGGAATTGCACAAGAAAATAATGCTTTGTTTGCCACAAAAGTTCACCAATATACTCATCTGATACCAAAGGATGAAACCTTTACTAGAAAATGATGGTCGTTTGACTCCTTCAAGATAGTCTTCAATTGAAGACTGGAGCCCACATCGGAGGACCAGACCTTTACCGAATATTAACGATCTTAAAACTATTTCAGGACAATCTTCATCATTTAGATGAAGACTAGAGCGCACATCAGAGGATTGGGCCTTTATAGAATATTAATGGTCTTGCGATTCCTTCAGGATTGTCTTTAGATAAACACTGGAGCCCATATCGGAGGATCGGGCCTTTACTGAATATTGATGGTCTTCGGTGTCCTTTAGGATAGAACCCACATCAGAGGACCAGGCCTTTACCAAATATTGACGGTCTTGTGACTCCTTCAGGACAACCTTTAGATGAAGACTACCCTCGTAGGATTGCGCCTTTACCGAATATTGGCGGTCTTGTGACTCATTCAGGAAAGTCTTGTTAAGAGAGTTGCTATTTTCATGTTTTACATTCTTGTAACTTATAAAATTTTGATGATTCCAAATATTATTATTTTAAAGTTTTATTTTCTCCTAACACTTTTTAGAAGAATTATTTTTGCTCTTGTGTGGACTAACATTTCAGGATAATCAAACTCCAGACTAATGAAGACTTCAAATCAAAATTCAGCATGAGATAATTTGTAAAATGAAGCTTGTACTTTTCATTATATTGAGTTTGAGAGAAAGTGATTGTAATTAAGTAACTTAGCACACACACACTTGGGGAGATCTTTAAAATTCATACTGATCATATGGGACAAACCATGTTTGTACGGGACGATCAAGTCAAGTATCCCCTCGGAAGAGCAATGGAACGAATATAAAATAAGAAAATTTTTCTAAGTCCTGATCGTCTAGATGAATTTTTCTATTCATCCCAGAACGAAATGCTCTGTGAAAAATTTTCATTCTGATGAAATCCCTATATTCAGCCCAGGACAAAATGCTCTCTATAAAAATTATTCCAGATGAACTTAAATTTGTCCCAGGATGAAATGCTTTTTGAAAATTTTTGTTCAGACGAGTTCCTATTCGGCCCAGGACGAAATGCTCTCTGTAAAAATTTTGTCCAGACGAACTCTTATTCGTCCCAGGATGAAAATGTTTTATCATTTCCAATTTTGATAACATCTTGTAGTTTGTCGAAACCTACCCATGGTATAACTGTTCGTACCGGATGAACTTAGTTCGTACGGGATGATAATCAGGTATGAAGTCAGTTCATACCAATATACATTGGGTTCAAATGCAACTGATTTAAGTAAGTTCATCCAGGACGATCCACGATTGTACGGGACGATCCACTATGTATAGACTTGAAAATCAGCAAGTTTTGGATGGTTTTTTGTGTCTTTTATATATGAAGTCCAATTAGAATTGCCACTTAATTTTTTTACCTACTGATCTTCGTGCCTACTGAAAGGAGAGTCAAGGAGAGAGTGTGAGAGAGTGTTTGAAGGAGGATTCTTACTACTGGGGCGTGAAGGTTTCACTTGGTACTCAAAAGGTAAGAGTCCTACTTGTAGTTTTTGATTACTTCACTCTTTTCTCTCTTCCTTCTAGAATTCTTGTGAGAAGATCTATCAAGTAGATTTTGTTCTCTGCCAAGAATTGGAGAGTGTGAACAACCGTAGGGTTCTTTGCCTACACTTGGAGAGTGTGAAAGGATAAAGGATTCTCTGCCTACACTTGGAAAGTGTGAACAGCCGACAGATCCTCTGCCCACACTTGGAGAGTGTGAAAGGACGAAGGGTTCTCTGCCCACACTTGGAGAGTGTGAAAGGATGAAGGGTTCTCTGTCCATACTTGGAGAGTGTGAAAGGATAAGGGTTATCTGCCTACACCGGGAGAGTGTGAAAGGACGGACAGTTCTCTGCCAATACTGGGATGAGTGTAAAAGGACAACAGTTCTCTATCGCACCGGGTAGTGGTAGAAGAGAATTTTGTAAAGGCTTCTCCGCCTTCCTGTGGGTGCAAAAAGAGAGTCACTAGTGGTATTAGTGCAATACTCGAAGGGTGCCTCTGGGAGTGGATGTAGGTCGTGTTTGACCGAACCACTATAATTCTTATATCTTTTTTATTTTCCGTTGTCTTTTAATTTCAACTGTTTTAACTTGTGGTTGAAAAATCTCTTTCTATAAAATTCACTAAAGTTAATTCTCGATTTTAAATTTTTAAAAGAGGGATTAAGTTTTTAATTACCAATTCACCCCCCCTCTTGGTTAGCCGCTAGGACATAAGCTTAGGTTTAACAACCTAATTCATATTGAATAAGTTTCAACATATTGTATCAGAGCTTTGATTCAAAATCATAAGTTTAGACTAATTTTTGATTAACGTAGATGGCTACATTTGAAAACTAAAATACACCAGAGGGTTACTCTATAACTAGACCTCCATTATTCGATAATATTTCTTTTGATTTTTTGAAAACACACATGTCTATATTTTTACAGTCACTTAATTATCGTATATGGATCTTAGTTTTGGAAAGGTATACAAAACCAACTAGACTAGTTGACGGAGTTAGAGTTGAAACACCTTTTGTGGACTAGATAGTAGAAGAACGTAACTTAGCACAACTAAATACCAAATGCTTGAATAGTTTTTTTTGTACACTTAAATCAGAAGATTACATGTGGGTTTCTACTTACAAGAGTGGAAAGGACATATAGGATAGACTTTGTATAACTTATGAGGGGACTAATAAGATAAAACAATCTAGACTTAATATCTTGTTACATGATTATGAACTATTTCGCATGAAACCAAATGAATCCATTTCTGATATGTATACAAGATTCACACAAATAGTCACCTCTTTACATGTATTGGGTAGGGAACTAATGAATGCTGAAATGGTTAATAAGATTCTTCATTATTTGCCTACTTCTTATGATGCTAAAATTACTATAATTATAGAGTCTAAAGATCTAAACATTTACTCTATTGACAATCTTCTTAGTTCACTAATTATTTACTAGCAAGGAGTTAGCCAAAGAAAGATTGATGCAGGTGAACCACGAAGGGAAAAGAACATAGCACTAAAAGTAGAGGAATATAAGAGTAAACACTCACAACCTGAGGATGAAGATGACATCGCATTTATGACTAGACAATTTAGAAGTTTTTTGAAGAGGAAGAAAAAGAGATGTCAGCAATGAAATCAAGGAAAATTTAATAAGAATGTCAAGGTTTCAAATGATGTTATTTGCTATGAGTGCAGAAAATCTGGACATATTAAGACAAATTGCCCAAAATGCTAAGCCACTCCTAGCAAGGAGAAAGTAGAAGAGAAACCAATTATGAAGAAGGGTAAGAAGAAATTCTAAAGAGCTTTCTGGGCGGACTCAGTTTCGGACTCGTTAGAGACGAAAAAGAAAGAAGAAGTCACTAATATGTGCTTAATGGCCGATAGTCTTGATCAGTAAGATCAAGAAGAGGCATGTGACTTAACTTATGATAAACTTTTTGAAGTATTTGAACGCATGCATGATGCATATAATAAAATGAAGAAAATGCATACTAGTCTGAGCTTAGAATTTGAGGAACTATAAAATGAACATGAAATCTTTAGGAAAGATCATATTTTAATTGATGACAATCACATGAAATTACTTGATGAGTTTGATAACTTGTAAATAAAAATCATGAAAGTATGAAGTCATCCTATTCAAAACTTGAAAAAGAATTTAAAAATTTTAAGAATGATTTGAGAGCAAAATTTATAGAATCAATTATACAAATCGAATTTTGGAAGATATGAATTTATTTTACAAATTAACGATAAAAGCTCTCGAGCATAATAGGATACCCCCTAAACTTTAAGATTTTACTAATCCTATTTTGTATCCTAAATTTATGGAATCCCTAAATAGATAAATGAATAGTAGAAAACTTAGGAATCCTTTTCCAAAAGTCAAATGAAATAATTATGGATTGATTGGACACATAGCTCACACCTGTACTTTCAAGAAGAAAAATTATTAGGTGTGGAAACCTAAGATGCATAAACCTAGACATATCATATATGCATCTCTTTATAAATTGCCAAAAGGAGAACCCAAACTTGTTTGGGTTCCCAAGTCTAACGTTTGATAATCTTGCAGGATCGCTCTCACACAAGACCTTGTGAGAGCATATGGTACATGGACAACAGATGTTCAAAGCATATGACTGGAGATACTACACAATTCATATCGCTGCAAGCTAGGAGTGGAGATAAGGTTACACTTAGAGATAACACCACAAGGAAGGTGGTTGGGTCAGATATGATTGAAAATCTTAAGAATTTTTACATTGAAAATGTGTTCACGGTAGAAGACTTAAAACATAATTTGTTAAGTATAAGCCAGCTATGTGAGAAAGGGTATTGTGTAAAATTTTTTCCTACTAGTTGCGTATTAAGCCTAAATGGAAATAATATTTTGAAAGGTATAAGGATAAATAATGTGTATATGCTAGATTTCAATTGCATTCAAACTCCTACTGCTTTTTGTTTAAAAACTATTTATAATGAATTATGGCTTTGACATAGGAGACTTTGTCACTCTAACATGAAAAATCTTAGGAAGATTACCCAAAAGAACCTAATGAGAGGTATACCAAAACTAGACTTTACCAAGGACCACCTTTTTGATGCATGTCAATTAGGAAAATAGGTAAAGTCCTTTTTTTAGTCCAATAAGGATCTTATAACTAGTAAACCATTAGAGATTTTGCATATGGATCTTTTTGGACCAGTTGGAACTGTAAGTCTAGGAGGAAAGGTATACGGATTTGTGATTGTGGATGATTACTCTAGATTCATATGGGTTAGATTTTTATTTCATAAAAGTGAATCATTTGAGGAATTTAGAAACTTTTCGACTTGGATTCAACGAAAGCTAGGATGTGAAATTATGGCTATACAAAGTGATCATGGAGGAGAATTTGAGAATAAAAGATTTGAGAATTTTGGTAAGGAGAAAGGAATTGATCATAACTTTTCTGCACCTAGAACCCCTCAGTAGAATGGGATAGTCGAAAGAAAGAACAAAACATTAATAGCAGCTGCTCGAGCCATGTTGACAGAATACACACTTCCTAAATATTTTTGGGATGAGGCAGTTAGCACTGCATGTTATATTTTGAATAGGGTGAATGTGAGATCTAAGTTAAATAAAACATCCTATTAGTTGATAAAAGGAAGAACACCTAATTTGTCACATTTGCATATTTTTTGTTGCAAGGTGTTTTATTCATAACATTGGAAAATCTGTCTTAGGAAAATTTGATCCAAAATTAGATGATGGAATTTTTGTAGGATACTCAAGTGTTAGAAAATCTTATAGAGTATTCAACAAAAGAACATTGATAATTGAGGAGATCATACATGTTGTATTTGATGAATTTGAAATTTTGGAAGAGTCAAATATTGTAGGATGAGATTGAGATTAACTCCCAAAAGATTGATAAAATAAATTTAGAAGAAAATTTGGAGATAGAAAACCATTTGCCTAGAGATTTGAAATTTTCTAATACCACCCAAAGAAATTAATAATTGGTGAACCTAGTGATGGTGTAAGGATTAGGAGTGGATTAAATAAAGAAGTCAATTATTCAGCCTTCATTTCAATAATAGAACCCATAAATATTGATCAAGCACTTTCGGATGAGTTTTAGATTTTGGCTATGCAAGAAGAGTTAAATCAATTTGTAAGAAATAAAGTTTTGGAATTAACTACAAGGTCAAAGAATCAAAGTATAGTTGGAACTAAGTGGGTATTCAAAAATAAAATGAATGACTCAGGAGTAGTCATTAGAAATAAGGCTAGATTAGTTGCTAAGAGATATAATCAGATTGAAGTGATTGATTTTGAGGAGACTTTTACCCCTGTAGCTAGACTTGAAGCAATTAAGGTTTTATTAGCCTTTGCCTGTTTTAGAGGATTTAAACTGTACCAAATGGATGTAAAAAGTGTATTTTGAAATGGGGTAATTCAAGAGGATGTTTTTGTAGAGTAACCTCCAGGTTTTGAAAAATCTAAATACCCAAATAATGTTTACAAATTGAAAAAGGCATTATATGGATTTAAACAGGCACCTAGGGCTTGGTATGAGAGATTGAGCACCTTCATACTTGAAGGATCATTTGAAAAAGGAAGTGTTGATACAACTCTATTTTTGAAGAAAGTTGGAATGGATATACTCATTGTACAAATTTATATTGATGACATCATCTTTAGATCTTCAAATAAAAATCTTTGTGATGATTTTTCAAAAATAATTAGTAGTGAATTTAAAATGAGTTTAATGGGAGATTTAAATTACTTTCTAGCTTTTAACATTAAGCAAATTGAGGAGGATACATTTCTTAGTCAGTCAAAGTATGTTAAAGACATCCTCATAAAGTATGATCCTCAGTTCAGTTGGATAAGGACCTTAAGGGAAAATTTATTAATCAAAAGAAATTTAGAGGGATTATTAGATCCTTGCTTTACTTGACAGCTAGCCAGCTCAATATCATGTTTAGTGTTTATTTGTGTGCTAGATTTCAATCATATCCAAAAGAATCACATTTGACAGCAGTAAAAAGGATTTTAAGATATCTGTTAGAAACTCAGAACTTAGGAATTTGGTATCCTAAGTTTAGCTCTTCGTTTGAAATAATTGGTTATTCAGATTCTGACTTTGTAGGTTGTAGGGTGGATAGAAAAAGTACTTCTGGAACATGTTAGTTTATTGGAAATTTTTAGTCTCTTGGTCTAGTAGAAAACAAAATTCAGTAGTCTTATCTACTGCTGAAGCTGAATACATTACATTTGGAAGTTATGTGGCACAACTTTAATTGAAATAACTGTTGATTGATTTAGGATTAACTATAGGCACTATTCCAATTTATTTTAATAATATTAGTGCTATTTGCATTTCTAAAAATCCTATTCAACATTTAAGAACCAAACATATAGACATCATGCATCATTTTATTAGGGATCATGTATCCAAAGGAGAAATTGAACTCATTTATATTTCTACTGAAAATCAACTTGCAGACATTTTTACAAAACCTTTAGCCTTTAATATTTTCAGTGCATTAAAAACAAGGATTGAAGTAATCGATTTGAATGCTTAATAAAAATATTTTCTACAACATTGATGTGTGTTTCTAGTTAATATTTTTATGTGAATCTTTGAGTTTGTGATTTTTTTGTATTTTGAGTTTATATTTTTATTTTTTCTATTGTATTTTTATTGTGTTTGTGTTTTGGTTTTGCTTGAGTGCATGTTTTTGAAAAATTTAAGTGACATTCGTCCATGACGAAAATATTTTCATACGGGACAAAGTGTGTAGTGTGTCAACTGTCGGATTTGAACCGTTTGCGTGTAGTTTTTCAGTTTTTTTTTACTTCGTCCGGACGATCGTGATGTACGATCGTCACGATCGTCCGGAAAAAATTTTCAAACAACGGGATGATTGAAGATACTCAAATGGATAACATCGTTTTTAATAATATATTCCTACGTACGACCTTTGGTTCGTCCGGACGAACGCTTGGCGAATCGATGTGGGGGACGGTTTCAACTGCCATTAAAATGATCATAAATTTCTGATCATCCAGGACTAACACCTGTTCGTCTGTACGATCATTTGGTTAAAGGTCTGTATAAAAGGTCGCTTCATAAGTTGTGTGATTATGAAAAGCCATTTCATTTTGGACTCATTCATTCGTCCATACAAAATTTTTTCGTACAGGATGAACTGAATTTCATACGGGACGAACGTAATTTTCTCTATATGAACAGTCGTATTTCATTAAATTGACTGGCTATGAACTCAACAGTCACACTCACATATCCCTTTCATAACCCTTTCTTCATTTAGATCTTATCCATTGGAAGTTCAAGCAAACAAGAAAAGGTTCTCGCTAAGGGTCCACACAAAAATTCTTATGATAATTTTCTGTCCAAAGCCAATGAAGAATCTTTTCTTAGATTTGTCTCCGCTAAGATCACCCCGTATAGAATTCTTATTCAAGAACAACTGGCCTTTCAGGTAATGAACTTATTTGCTTCAACTCAATTTGGTCTCATTCTCACACTAATTCACCTCTACAACAAAGAGACCTTTCATTATTTCATAGCAAACATGTCTTTCAACTCCGACCATTCTGTAATCAAGTCCTATGTTTTTAAGAAGAAAGTTGAAATCACCAAGGCTGATATAAGAATCTTTTTGAACTTAAGGACTGAGAGAATTAGAGCCCATACCATGACAGCTACTGTTGATTTTGATTGGAGTGAAATTAATGAAGTGATTAGAAAAATTATATTTAAGGAGCATATGCCTAAAGTGTCCTCTCTTGTTCGCAATGCTCGTATCATCCAGCATGTTCTTTGAACTTCCATAATTCCTAAAGCTAGTGATAGAGTCAACATTACTCCTCTTCTTTCAACAGTAACCTACTTGATTATGACTAAACAACCTATAGATGAAGCCCAACTAATCCTTGACTATCTTTATGAACTTTCTGAAATTGGTCATGTCACCCATAAAAGAAAGAAGAACATTGCCTTCGGACATCTTGTTGCCTACATTTTGGAGAAGAACTATGAATTGGTTCATCCAGTTGAAGATTTTGAAGAACCTCTCTACTACAATGACGGATCTTTTAGGGCAATCTTCAATAAAGATGAACCACTTAAAGCACATGTTATTAGTGACTCAGAGGAGGAACATGAACCTACACCTGCATCTACTAGTGAACCAAATTATCAGGATTTGGTTCAGAGATTTGATCGCTTAGAGTCTCATTTTGATCAAAGATTTGATCAAATTGAAACTCACTTACAGCAGCAGAATGTTTAGTACAATAAGGACATGGGGTATATGAGAGAGCAGATGAATGATATTAGTTCCAACATGCTTATGATAAGCGGTTATTTTAATTTCTTCAGTACTGTACCTCCTCCTCCATATCAAGTACCATCAGAGTGATTCATGTACTTGGTTATGTTTTTCTTTATATGATGTGATTGTGTTTTAGTAGTTTGTGATGTATTTTTTTTGTAATGTACTTTTCATTTGATATTTTAGTATTTGAGTTTTTATGTCGTATTGATATCATTCCTTAGTTTGTAATATCCATTATAATGATATCAATACAAATTATCTTGTTTTGTTTTAATCAGATTTTAAAATGTGTGTTAGCTTATATGAAAATCCCTAAAATTTTTTGATCCTACAAGTGCTATAACTTAAACCGCAACTCAAAATTGAATTCATTAGAAAATCTATTTTTTCTAAATTTAAGTTTTGCTTATAACTTGATAAAATTAAGAATGTAAATTTCATTTATCTTATTAGACAACATTACTATTTAATATTATTATTGTAATTTTGATGTTTTCTTATTTTGTATTTCACTTATCAATAAATATTGATGCACTTAAAAAAATTTGAAATTTTTTATTATTGATTTTGGAAAGATCAAGATTACTCTTAAAAAATATACAAATGTACAAAAATAAAAAAAATGAGCAATGGTTCGCAATTTAAAAAAGAGATACAAAATAAGCTCACAAGTAAAAAAATACACAAAAATGTGCCACAACTATTGAAAAAGATACGCAAAGCGCCACATGTGGTAGTCATTTCTTTCCATAATCTTTTAATCTCTAAATTCAAATTGATCTTCTGTATATTTATATTTCGTATTGACATTTGAAATATATAAATTTTATATTCATCCTTTTTGCAATGATTTTCTTTATTTTAGTGTCTAAATTGATTCATATTTTTTATATATTTTTTTTAATTATTAATATTATATTTCTTCTTAAATTCTATGAATCATTTTTATTTACCTAATGATTTAATTTTATTTGCAATATTTATTTCAATCACTTTTAAGGATCAATTATCAAAGGATTATTATATGACTACTTACATTTCTGTTCATTTTCTTCTTCTCTTTTTGCTGTTGACGAAAAGGGAGAGAAAATATTGTTTGTATCGTATCTGTGTGCTTGTTTGTATCGTATATGTATGCTTATTTTTTGTATCAAAAAGGAAAAGATAACAACAACAACAACAACAATAACAACATCAAGCCTTTATCCCACTATGTGGGATCGGCTACATGAATCATTTTTCTCCATTGTGTCCTATTAAAAGTCAAATTCTTATTTAAATCTAATAAAGAAAGTTCATTCCTAATATTTTCTAACCAAATCTTTTTAGGTCTACCCTTACATTTCTTAACATAAGTCAAATCTAAAATTCATAGTGATCGTACGGGACAAACCATGTTCGTACGGGACAAACCATGTTCGTACGGGACGATCGAGTTAGTTATCCCCTCGGAAAAGCAATGGAACGAACAGGAAGTAAGAAAATTTTTCTAAGTCCTGATCGTCCAAACAAATTTTTCTATTCGTCCCAAGACGAAATGCTCTCTGGAAAAATTTTGTTCAGACGAAATCCTATATTTGGCTGAGGACAAGGCTCTCAGTAAAAATTTCGTCTAGACGAACTTAAATTCATCCCAGGAAGAAATGCTCTCTAGAAAATTTTCGTTCAGATGAGTTCCTATTCGGCCCAGGATGAAATGCTCTCTGTAAAAACTTTGTCCAGACAAACTCTTATTCATCCCAGGACAAAAATGTTTTATCATTTCTAATTTTGATAACTTCTTGAAGTTTGTCGAAACTGACCCATGGTATAACTTTTTGTACTGGACGAACTTAGTTTGTACGGGATGATAATAGGGTACGAAGTCAGTTCGTACCAATATACATTGGATTTGTATGCAACTGGTTTAAGTAAGTTTGTCCATGACGATCCACGATCGTACGGGACGATCCACTATGTACAGACCTGAAAATCAGCAATTTTTGGATGGTTTTTTGTGTCTTTCCTATATAAAGTCCAATTAGAATTGCCTCTTAATCTTTTTGCCTTCAGATCTTCGTGCCTACTGAAAGGAGAGTCAAGGAGAGAGTGTGAGAGAGCGTTTGAAGGAGGATTCTTACTATTGGAGCGTGAAGGTTTCACTTGGTACTCAAAGGTAAGAGTCTCTACTTGTGATTTTTTATTACTTCACTCTTTTCTCTCTTCCTTCTAGATTTCTTGTGAGAAGATCTGTCAAGGAGATCCAGTTCTCTACTGAGACTTAGAGAGTGTGAACATCCGTAGGGTTCTCTGCCCATACTTGGAGAGTGTGAAAGGACAAAGGGTTCCCTGCCTACACTTAGAGAGTGTGAACAGCCGACGGGCCCTCTGCCTACACTTGGAGAGTGTGAAAGGATGAAGGGTTCTCTGCTCACACTTGGAGAGTGTGAAAGGATGAAGGGTTCTTTACCCATACTTGGAGAGTGTGAAAGGACAAAGGTTTCTCTGCCTACACCGGGAGAGTGTGAAAGGACGGACGGTTCTCTACCGACACTAGGAAGAATGTAAAATGACAACGGTTCTCTGCCGCACCGGGTAGTGGTGGAAGAGAGTTTTGTAAAGACTTCTCCTCCTTATTGTGGGTGCAAAAGGAGAGTCACTAGTGGTATTAGTGTAATACTTGGAGGGTGCCTCCGGGAGTGGATGTAGGTCGTGTTTGACCGAACCACTATAAATCTTTTATCTTTTTTATTTTCCACTGCCTTTTAATTTTTACTGTTTTAACTTGTGGTTGAAAAATCTCTTTCTATAAAATTCACTAAAGTTAATTCTCAGTTTTAAATTTTTAAAAGAGGGATTAATTTTTTAATTACCAATTCACCACCCCTCTTGGTTAGACGTTGGGACATAAGCTTAGGTTTAACTACCTAATTCATATTGAACAAGTTTCAACAAGTCTCCATCCTTTAAGATAGTTTTCAGATGAAGACTGCTCATATCGGAGGACCAGACCTTTACCAAATATTGTCTGTCTTACGAATCCTTCATGATAGCTTTTAGTAGAAGACTGGAGCCCACATCGGATGACCAAGCCTTTATCGAATATTGACGATCTCACGACTCTTTCAGGACATCCTTCAGATTAAGACTGGAGCCCGCATCAAAAGACCAGACCTTTACCGAATATTGACGATCTTGCGACTCCTTTAGGACCATCTTCAGTTGAAGTTTGGAGCCAACATCGGAAGACCGAGCCTTTTTTGAAGACTTAAAACAAATAATTTTCATTTAATAAATATATATATAAAATATATATATATATATATATATATATATATATATATATATATATATATATATATATATATATATATAAAAGAATTTTAAAGGTTATTCTAAAATTTCATAATTTTCGGAATTTTAAAAGTCCAAATTAAATATTTATATAAAACTATAATAAAAAAGGAAATTATGCTTTAAAAATCGTGAGATATTTCAAATATAAAGCTTCTTCTTTAATCCAAGCGAATATTCTCGCATACTTTAAAGCTTCTTCTCTAATCCAGACGGCACTAATAAAAAAGGAAATTATAAAAAAAAAAAAAAAAAATCATGTGGCATTATTAAAAAAAAAAATCCAGACGGCACTAATAAAAAATTTGATTGATTATGCAATATAAATGTTTTTTTTTGTATAGCTATAATATATGACTATAAATTATCAAGTGGACCAATTACTTCTATATAAATTAATAGTCGAATTAGAATATTTCAATTAAGTTAATTTACATTCTTGAAATTGAGTAATCCGAACCATCTTAAATTAAATTAAGTATATCTGTCCTAGTATTTTATGAAAATTTTATTAGACTAAAAAAATAAAAAAAATTAAAAAAAAACTTTTGGAAAATATTCATCATAAATTTTAACAAATAATCAATCAAAAGTTAAGATGAATTTTTCAATACATTCTCATTTCCCTGATTTTTTTAGGTTTTCTTTTATTAAAAATTCTATTAAAAGTAAATTTTTTAAGCTCATAGATACATGTTTTCAAGCTTTGCAAGATTCGAAGCGCGGGGGGTGGGGTGGTGCGGGCAGCTGTGGAAACTGGAACATCTGATCTTTAATTTCAGCAAACTTATAGTTGAATTGAACGTCTCGAAAAGAAGAACCCAACGACACCAAAATCATTCAAATTCGAGACCAAACCATGAGTCCAAAGAATCTTTGGAGTATTCAAAGCATTAATTGGATAACCAAATAATCATCTAATTGAATCCAGTGGCTCAATGAGACAAATCAAAAGGGCCCAAGATCAACAAATTCTGATATCATTATGACATTCAAATGCCTAGTAAATAGTCCATGAACAAGGGGATTAATATCGACCATCAATTCAAACTACTCCCATATTGACCTTGATCCTCTCTATATTTACAAGTCTATGCCACTATAAAAAAACTACAAATAACCTCCATTCTTCTCATTGGAGAGGAAGAAGAAAGGAGGAAGAGAAGAAAAGAATTTGAGAGCTCTCTTGCTATCGACCACTGCAGGAGTTCTTTCCGACTTCTGCTAGTTCGTTGACTACTACTGAAGTTCTTCATGACTTTCTCCCATTCGTCAACCATCATCAGAGTTCTACCAGACTTTCGCCCGTTCATCAACCAATGTTGAAGTTCTTCCCAGCTATTACCGGACTTCCACCCATTTGTCGACCACCGTCAGCGTTTTTCCCGACTTCCTCCAGTTTGTCAACTACCGCTAGAGTTCTTCCTAACCACTGCTGGACTTTTGCTTTTTCGTCGATCACCGTTGAGATTCCTTTTGACCACCATAGCCACCGACTACGATCCTTTTGACCTCCACTGCCAAACTAAGGTCTTTCGACACTTCGTCCCCCGTAATGTACGAACCTTCCAATCTTCATTGTCAGACAATGATCATTTTAACCTCCATCTCCAGACTACGGTCTTTCTGACTACTATAGTTTATAGACTACAGTCCTTTCGACCTCTATCTCCATACTACGGTCATTATGACCACAGTCCCTTTTCGATTATTATCCTTCTGAACTCCATCTCCAGACAATGGTCTTTATAACCTCTATCTCCAGACTACAGACTTTCCGATAACTATCGCCTGAAGAATATAGTCCTTCCGTTCTCCTCTCCAAACTACAGTATTTCAAACCACAATCCTCTATCGATTACGTTCTTTCAGATCTCCATTGCCATGAATCCATCTTTATGATCTCCATCTCTAGACTATAGTCTTTTTGACCGCTATCACCTGCCGACTACGATCCTCTCGATCTCCGTCTCCTGATGAATATGGTCCTCATGACCTTTTGTTGCCCTCTATCTAAAGTCCTTGCGACCTCCGTCACCTGCTGACTACAGTCCTTCTAACCTCTGTCTCCCGCCGACTACTGTCCTTTTTGACCTTTATCACCCAATAACTATAGTCCTTCCAACCATCGTCCATCTCCAACTACGGTCCTTCCGATCTCTGCCTCCCATCGATCATGGTCCTTCCGACCACCGTCGCTCGCCGACTAGTCCTCTCGACCTTAGTTTCCTGCCAATTTTTATCCTTCCAACCACCATTTCAAACTACGATCTTGCTGACCTCCATGTCCCATTGACTATGGTCCTTCCTTCCACTGTCGCCTGCCAACTATGGTGGTTACGGTCGAGAGGTCCAGCAGTATTTCTAACCACTTCCTCTCAACATTCTTCCAGCTGATTACGGTCCTTCAAACCACTGTCGCACGCTGACTACAGTCCTTCCTTTCATCATCACCCAACTACAGTCCACCTGACCTCCGCCGCCTGACTATAGTCCTTCCGACCACCATCATCCAACAATGGTCCTTCTGACCTACATCACTCGCCGACTATGGTCCTGCTGCCCAAACGAACATATCCACACAGATTCTTCCATCTCTCACGATATAATGCACTCTGTATGATGTATATTTGTTACATCAAGCCAAGGCCTTCCTCATAAGGAAGGGCCTCATTTGTAATTAATTGCAAACACTAGTGAATTCATTCAAATTGGGTCAAGCCCATGGTTTTTCTCCTTTTCAGGGGTTTCCATGTAAAAATTATACTCTCTTATAAACGCTATGATCATACTCTCTTATCTATTTATGTGCTGGATCTTTGTTTCAAGCTAAGACGCTAAACTATATCACTCTCTACCACAACAAATTTTCCAGGACTCAACACTCATAAAACTTCCACTTAAAAATTATTGCCTTCACGAAAATATGATTTAAAATATTAAAAAAACACTGTTAATTATTTTAAAAAAGTGATTAATTTTTCAACACACAAATAATTGTGAAGCTATTTAAAAATAATGATAGCTCAAATTAAAATTATAAGAACTTAAAGAATTTGAAATAAAATTATAGGAACTAAAATATGCTTTACAATTTGATAAGTATTATAATTTGAGGCAATGAACATTACCTTCTATAAGAAGATAACTTATTAAAGCCCCACACAGCTTTTTCACATAAAATATCATAAATGTGGTTATGGAATACTTATCTCATCCTTTGATATTCATTCAACAAAATCTTTTAAAAACCACATCTTACAAAGGTTTGCAAATGTTTACCTTGGTCTAGTTCGTTGGGAGCTTTGGCTACCAACAAAGAGATCTTCGGTTTGATTTTGGGATATGTGATGTGTGTGAGTTTGCCTTAATTGGCCTACATATCCCGTAAAAAAAAAAACAAAGGTTTGAAATACTACTATAACGATAACAAGCTTTTATCCCACTATGTGAGGTCAGCTGCAAGAACCTTTTTTTTTTTTTTAATTTTGTATTATTAAGAGTTAAATTTTTCATTAAATTTAATAAAAAAAGGTCTTTTCCAGTATTTTATAATGAAAACTTTTAGGTCTATCTTTGTCTTTCTTTAACATAGGCCAAATCTAATGGATCTACTATCATAACAAAAGTCATCAGGAGTCCGACATTTCAAATGACGAAACCATCTTAGACGACGACTCTCTCTAATCTTATCTGCCAATGGAGCTATTCCAACATTTTCACGTATATACTAATTTCATATTCTAGATATTTGAAATAATAATAATAATAATAATAATAATAATAATAATATTATTATTATTATTATTATTATTATTATTATTAGTATTATATATGCCAATAATGCAAAGTAGAGTTGGTTTGGTCAAGGGATGAATGTACATCATTTTGCTTAATTAAACTATAGTCATGATGCGTGTATTTGCTTGTTGTTGAGTATCTTTTAGTGCTGAGGTAGTGATTTATTTTTCTAGTGATTGACTTGCCAAACTTTTTTTTTTCATGCTAAACTTGTTTTAGAAGGTTTAATTAAATTAGCTTTGAGAGAACCTAAACAACTATATTGACTAGCCTACAAAATCCCACTTTCTAACAAGAAAAAAGTATAATTAATGATATTCTGATTTAAATTTTACTTGAAAAAAAGAATTTTATAATTATTGCATTTATTTTACGATAAATATAATATAAATTTTAATTTATAAAAAAAGTATATTTTTTCATTTTTAAATAAATTCAATGAAAAAAATATAATTAAACTTAAATCGAAAGCAGGTAGGAAGAATCATAAATCAAATCTATTCTTTAAAAAAAAAAAAAGTAGGAAGAATCATGATGGAGTGACTACGACAATGAGGGTGACCCTTATTAGTATTCAATACAATGTGAAATTTTCCTCTTTAACTTTTTTTTTTGTAGTGTCATCTCATGAGTGACTTTACACTTAGAGACAGAATGCGAAAGTATCAGACATTATCTTTTTTAGTTATATTTAAAAGAGAATTTGTCTCTTAATAGGACGTGTACAATGAAGGAAAAATAATTCACGTAGTTGACCTCACGTAATGGGATAAAGGCTTGTTGTTGATGTTTATTTTTGGATCGATAAGCGTAGTGTGAAGCAGTAAATGATGAATTAATATGAGGGATGCATAGGATAATATCAAAGGGTTGAGAGAGGATTAATGATCATTACATGTTGACTTAAGTTGATAGAATAAGAATCAATCTCAATTGTCCTTATAATCTCTTAGGACCTCTGAATGACTAGGATAGGTTAACATCAGTCCACAAAAAAGATAAAGAACTTTGTCTTGTTCATGCATTTGGTTTATTCGTTAGCCATCACACTGCTTTCATGATGGTAAGGTCACACCAGTAGTCTTAGGTTTCATTTGGACAGCTTTTTTATTGCTTTCTTGAAAACATTTTTTAGTGCAAAAATTATAAACAAAGTGTCATAGAAAGAAATAAAAAAGTTATCATAAACGAAACCTTGGGCTCTATGCACCTAACCCAAGCTTTAGCTACCATCTTTGACATCTGGTTATCTATTGAGAATTCATGCAAGGCAAAATGAATGCCCTAACCCTAACTAGTTGAGGAAAGAAGAAACATGTAACTGGATGGGATGTTTTGTTGTTTTGATTGGATAACCAGTGAAATGAATCCCTCAACTTTTTGCTCCACTACTTTACAAACCCACCAATTCGAAAGCAGCTACTCGAATATTCAATCAGCACCGCTGAATGTATAAAACAAATTAGAAAGATTAAAAAAAAATCTAGAGACTTTGAAAATACATATAAATTTGTTAAAAAAAAAGAAGTAAAAGTAATAGTATAGAATTAGAAAATAATTTTCTTAATATTTTAGAATTCAATAAATAGCATGTTATGTGTATTAGATATAATTTTAGTAAGTTTTATTCATTTATTTTAAAATAAATTCAGAAAATTAGCTCAACTAATTATATAAGTTATTTAATACATTGATGATATTTCCATTGCTTGTCATGCACTTTTACTTATGTATTAAATGTTTAAAATAAGTTTATTTAATTTTATCTTAATATTAAATAAACTAAGGATTTATTTATTTTAATCATACCATATTATTATCATGCAAGCATAAAACAATTTTATTAGAAGATTTTATGAAAAAAGAAAAAAATAATAATAACATTATTTCATACTTGTCCTGTAGTCATGCCAAATAATATATCCATGTTTACATGCATGCATCATTCTGCAAATTCTTTAGTATATATATAATATCCTTTAGATTGAATATACAATAAATTTAATAATATTCATTCACACTTGCACACTTGCTGCACTTGAAGCTTGTGCACATGTTCTATCACATCATTTTTGTGTAATGTTATATGTTTGACTTGTAGTTATTAAAATGAGGTATGCGTGCACTTGATATCATGTAATAGTTGAAATAATCTATGTCTATGTTGTGTTGTGATGTGAAATGATATTATATGAGCTATAACATTACTTCATTACTATTGATATCTATTTTGCAAGTGAGAGGGTAATTCAACACGCTACTTGTATTTTTAAATATGATTTGATATGCTATGGTGCAACTCATGTTCTACTTAAGTGTACGTGTCGTGTCAAGTAATTAAATGATAAGGAGGGTATCGTTCCAATGAGGATTGGTAATACCCTAAAATCACTATAGTTATGCTTATAAGAATAACTTTAGTTATCCTATCAATCAATCCATTAAAAGGGGGTGATGCAATTGAAAGATGCTACAGTTGTAAAAGATAAATTCAATAATTTTAATTAATTTAAACTTATGATATCTAAAAACACATGCATGTAATATTTAGATTCTTCCTAATATTACTGTGAATCAAAACATAAGTACTTTGTATCTTTGAAGAGCTCATTGGAGTATTAGCTAAGATTCTGTGTAACTACAATTTAAGTATCTCCTTAAGATCCCATAACCCTAACCACCATATGTCTATGCATGGAAAAGTTATGTTTTAAATTTCTTATTTAATCTTACATTCTTCTGTCGAGGCTATAGATCACATTAAATTTTATTTTTATGCAAGCCCTCTACATAGACAAATTTAAGCGTGGAGGATTTTAAAAACATCATTTAGCAATTCAATAAATCATAAATATACTATATGCAATAATTGATTCCTAAAATATCATATGCTCAGAGAAAAAGCTTTAGTCAATCATATTTATAAAAATAAACACAACAAACATCTTCATTTCACTAAATAAATAAAAGTACAAGATACGAAACAAGGATAGAAATGAAAAAAAAAATTTCTTGGCTAAGCAGTTACTGACTCCTTGCACTCCTTCGTTATCTCCACACTAGTACATGACTAACACCATAGATATATAGGTCTTGCCCATACTAGAAGAAGCCTTCCACTCTCACTCACCCACTCCCTCATGCCTCTTTAAATTTCCAATCCCTTTATATGTGATATAAGCATCCTATTTATAGAAATTCAAAATGTCATAACTAGCACCGTGATGCTGGTAAGGTAATGTTGTTGTGATACTTAATCGACGTGTTGGTTCACCAGTCATCACATTTGTTTGACGGTTTAATGGTCTCTAATTGTCTTCCACTGTGGCACTAGGGAAATTTAGCGATGTGACGCTCAATCTGGCACTACAATGCTACCTTTGTAATGGCTTAACGCTAAGCTCTCTAGCATTCATCTAAGACTTCAAACACTATGGCACTGATCTGTTTGGCATTGTAGTACTGGGGAAATTGTAGTGCTATGATGTTGAATATATGGTGTTGCAGCCTTAAATTTGGGTACTGCGACACTGGATCAATTTTAATAATTTTGACATATTTTATGTACAAAATTATAGGAATTAGGAGCACAATGATATTAATAGATGTAGTTTGGAATACATAATTTTCTCTTTTCATGAAGTGAACTGAAATGATAGATCTCTCTCCTAATCTCTCTCAGACCACCACTAGCAAGAATATATCATCAATTACCATAAGTCACAACACCTATACCATCCACATGAAAATCAAAACTTTTAGCATCTTTAATCTTCTCTCATAAAGAAGGATGAATAATCATCTGAGAAAGAACTATTACATTTATATGAAATAGACATACGATTTCTAACTGTAACTTCTCCAATTCTCCAGTCAAAGCCTTCTCAAAAGTAATCATTTTAGCTACCATCCCAATGGACATCCTACTTAAATCATTAGGCTGATATATAATATTGAGGTCATAATTCTTAATTAACTCCAACCATCTCCTCTACCTCAGATTCAACTCATTATGAGTGAATATGTACTTCAAACTCTAATGATCTATATAAATTTCCCATCTCACTCCACATAGGCAATGCCTCAAAATCTTCAAAGCAAACAAAATCATTGCTAACTTGTAACTCCTATTTTAACATAAATGCACGTATCATATAAAGTAATATAATAATGAAAAGAGTGTTGATCTTATAAGAAAATACTAAAAAAAAATCTTAAAATCACTTTCTTACTACCAACTGAATTGCTAAATTTATCTAGCTTAAGGACAAAGTGATGTATGTTAAAAATAAAGGGGTTCAACTTGGAAAATGAAAGTCACTAATTTGAGAAATTCTAAACCTATGATTGTTTAAAAGAACATGAATGCTTTAGAGAAATTTATGTTCCATTGTTGTCATAAATTAGAGTAATTATTCTCCTCATCTCTGTCAAGTTCATAGGAGTATAAGCTAGGATCCTTACTAACAAAAAATAGTTCTATCTCCTTAAAACCCCATAATCCTAACCACCATATCTATGTTATGGTTGGACTACAATTTTAGTTCTTTAATTACTCTTCTATTCCTCTAAAATTTTAGGGAGGTTGTAAGACCTCGGTGAACTATCCCTATGCACACCAAGGGGGGGTGTTGGTTGTGAATTGGAACCTTTGAAAAAACACTACAACATTAATACCCTTTTTTGTTTAATGTTAGAAAGACAAGTTTAAAATATTTTGTGTTTTGAGGCACAAATGTATCAATCAAAATATGAAAGTTTTCATGTTAAGCAAACCACAAATTAACCTAATTATAATTGGTAATAAATGATGAATTTCTTATAGTAAATTCAAAGTGCAGAAATAAAAAATGCAGAAAAGTAAAAAAACACTAGATATTTTATAGAGGTTTGGTCAACCTTAGACCTAACGTACCACTCCCAGAGTCCTCCACTCCAGGTATTGCACTAACACTATAGTGACAATCATTTTGCCACCACAACAAGGTGGAGAAGTCATTATAAGCTAGGTCACCCTCCTGTGATGGCAGCGGACATAGTGTGTATAATGCTTGTATATAGCATGTATAAACTTGCATATAATGTGTATAAACTTGTACATTGCATGTATAAACTTATACATAGTGTGTATAATATTTGTACATAGCATGTACAAACTTATACATAGTGAGTAAAATGTTTGTGCATAACATGTATAAACTTGTATAATCTATGTATAATACTTGTACATAGCATTTATAAACTTATACATAGTGTGTATAATACTTATATATACCACGTACATAGTGTGTATAATGCTTTTATATAGCGTGTTTAAACTTATACATATTGTGTATAATTCTTATTTATAGTGTGTAAAATGCTTGTACATATCGTTTATAATTTTGTACATAGTGTTTATAATACTTATATATTGCATGTAAAACTTGTACATAGTGTGTATAAAACTTGTTCATGGACCTTCAATCCTTTTTTCACCCTCCAGGTGAAGGCATAGACCCTGGAATCCTTCTTCACCCCCTGATGATGGTAAAAAATCATAATCCTTTTTCACCCTCCTATTGATGGCAGAGAACCACAATCCTTTTTCACCCTCCTGGTGAAGCCAAAGAAACCTAGACTCTTGACTTTAAAGCTTCTCTCCCAAGTAAATCTTTAAGAACTCACCAAGGCCATAGGAGGATGCTAGGTGCAAACTTATCTGGAAAGCAAACCATGTGAGTACTGTTGACCTTATTTTTGACCTATACTATTGGTCAGAGGGTTTGACTTGATCAAATTGACTAAGGCAGGCCTTAAGACCCATTCCACTGAGTTTAATGGGTCAAGCCAAGTCTAATGAGCCTAGAACCAAGCCTTGGGTCAACCTGGTTGACCAGGTCAACTTAAACCAAATTGACCCAAACCCCTTTCATGTGATTTCAAATCCATCCAAAGGCTTCTTAGGCTCAAATCTCACCTCCACGGAGTTCTCATGGGTCAGACCAGCCCTATTGAGCTCATACCTAAGCCTTGGGTCAACTTGGTTAATAAGGTCAAACTAGGTTGACCCATTAAGCCCAAATGAGCCTAATTCAATTTCAAAATTAATTCAAAGCCATCTTGAGCTCAACCTCCTTACCCCTTGGGTTTAATTCACTAGGTTAATCATTGATGCGGTCAACCCAAGTCTCCCTTGGTCAAATTTGACCTATTTAGATCAAATTAATGGCATTTAATGCATTTAAACCTTTACTATTTAGCTCTCAACTCAAACCACGGCTAATTGAGCTCATCTCCCTCCTAATTAACCTTAGGATTGATTTAGACCATTGATTATAAGTCTAAAGATATAAATAGGGAGTTTAGGGTTTGTGTAGAAGGACTTTTGCTTCTTGCTCGCACTCTAAACTCTCCTAACTTGAGAACTCTTGTGTGTAAGCTCCCCTATACCCCCTCTATCTTTTCTAACCCAAACCCACTAGTCAAAGCTTGCCGGTAACTATTCTCGGTTGAATCGAAGGCCAAAACCTCCCAAGGAGATTCCTCGATGATCCGTGGCTAGTTTGATTGCATCTTTAACTAGAAAATTATACGAGAATAATCTACAATCTCAACTATATAAAGATCCTAAAGATTCAATGATATAATCTCTCAAAAACCCATAACCTGGGTCACTACACTTAAGGTTAAATAAATTTTCACACACCACATTTTAGACCGTGATTTTGGTCCCCCAAGAATGCTCTTCATGTCAATTGCTTATGCTTAAAGTTTTGTTGAAATCTATCAAATCGTTTGTAAGAATGAAATGATTTTTATTTTAGGGTTACAATTTCGCCCTAAGCCCGGGTGTAAAAAATCTCTACCATTGATCACTTGATCAACGGTGGAGTTCCTGTCATTCTATTATCTCTTTCAAACCATGGAAGTGATCCCACGGTTTTGCTCTTGGTCCGCTAAGATCTGGACCATCCATTCGAAATAGCAGAGGATCCAATGGCTTGAACCCCGTGTCAATGTGGTTAATGAAACTATGTCACGTGGTAGTCATTGTCCCAATCATAAGCAATAGTTACGCGGAGGTGCAATTATTGCCAATGATTGGCCGTCGTCGCACGGTTTAAATAGATAAATCTAAAGCTGCCATGTGTCATCCCGAGCCACCGCCACTGAATTTTATTAAAAATAAATATTATAATTATTTTTAAACCTATTTAAATTTAAATTTCTTCAAAAATTATTTTTAAATTAAAAATTACTTATTATATATCAAAATTTTCAAAAAATTATTATCTTTAATTTAAAAATAAAATTAGTTTAAAGTTTTAATTATATTTTAAAGTTATTTTAAATATTAAAAAATATACTCTTTATAACTAATAATTAATTATAAATAAAAAAAATCTATTTTTTATGAAAATTTATAATTTTATTTTAAAAACATATTTATTATTACATCGATAAGCGTGCTTATTTACTCATTTTATCATCTTTTGCATGTCTAGGATGCACAAGCACTTAGTTTAGACCCTCCTAGATCTAAGGATTGGTGTGCTTATGTTTTGTTGCATACCCCTTTATGTTATCTCAAGGGTTAGTCATTAATATTGATTTAAACCTACTAAACATAGCGACACTCTAAGGATAGTAATTACGAACCCGTCTAGCGAACATCAAAAAATTCTAGGAGATAGGGTAGATCTCTGATTGACAAAAAACTTTCAAAATTTTAACTTAGTAACATCCTAAAACTCTCAGAATTTTTTAGGAATTTTTAGGAGCCTTTAAACCTCTTAATTAACAAACCCTAATTAACCTTTAATTAAGTCCCAATAATTTCAAAAACTTTTAATAAAAATTACTTATAATATATCAAATTCTTTAGAATTCAATCCTTAATCTTAGAAAGTTAAAATCCCTTTAATTGGACTTTGATTTGAATCTTGATATAATTTTGATTAAAAATGACCTTTTTTATTAAATTAATAATTAAAATTTATTAAAATTCCAAATTTTCTCTAAACACTTGGGAATATCTCTTTAGGTCATTTCTGACCTTTGGGGGTGATTCCAAGTAGTTTGGAGCTGATTTGGATCAAAACCTCTAAAATGTCCTTAATTAAATAATTTTAATAATTCACTAAATGCCCCAATTTTGAAAAATCATAACTAATTCCATAAAATTCCAAATTGGTCCAACTAAAAGGCTTCAAATCTAATTAAAATCTAATAATTTTAAAAAAATATTAGTTTTTTAGAAACCAACCTAAATTAAAAAGTCAACTCTCTGGTCAACCATAGTTCATTAAATAGGGCCATAAACTTCGAAAATTCATAACGTAGCTTAGAAAACTTCAAATCCATAAAACTCAAAGTCTAATTACTCCTTGTAAGATCAATTATTTAATAAAAATACTAGAACCCCAAAACCTAACCTATTTCTAAAAGCGACCTTTCGGAACACTTTAACTTAGCAAGTTGGCTGACCCGAACCTTCTAAAATCTATTAATGACACTTAAACTTTAAAGAATACTACCCTAAGTATTAAAATTAACCAACCAACTTAATTAACTAAATTGAACCCCAATTTATTAATATTTAAATATTAAATAAAATTCCCTTTTTTCCCTTCAACCAATCAGAATACAAAATAACTTAAACTAATTGCCTAACATAAGACCTATCCAAAGCCACACAGTCTTCTACACACATAAAATTATTTGCTAGGGCACCACTTCTAATTCTAGGTTAGGACGATGTTTTACTTTTCTACTTCTATGATGACTCTTGCATGTGACACGTGTGCTGGTTGACTTAATTTACTATGATTATTTATTTTATTACTATACTTTTTTTATTTGTGATGTGATGTATGCGATAGAATATTCATAGGTTAGAAGCAATTGTGATACTAATGATGTCTTTTGCAGGTGGCGATGCTCATGCAGCACTAATAAAGGGGGCTAAAAATAATAATAATCATTTACATAATTGCTTGCTACAGGGGCTCCAGACTGCTTAGCCCCTAAAAATAAATAAGAGAATGTATTGATTCTGGTTGAATCTTAATTAGGTTGTTAAACCTAAGTTAATGTCCCAATGCTAACCAAGAGAGGGGGGGGGGGGGGGGGTGAATTGGTACTTTAAAAAATTAACCTTCTTGGATTTTAAAAGTGAAACCAGTTAATGATTTGTAGCAAGTTTTAAAAATAATTTTTACACCATGAAAAATTACTTGTAGTAAGTAAACAAGCAGTGAAAAAAAAAAGATATAAAGGTTTATAATGGTTAGGTCAAACAGGACTTACATCCACTCCTTGAAGCTTCCCACTTTAGGTATTGCATTATTACCAAAGTGACTCTTCTTTTGCTCCCACATTAAGGTGGAGAAGCCTTTACAAAACTCTCTTTCACCAATCCCCGATGCGCCAAAGAACCATCGTCATTTCACACCCTCCAAGTGTAGGCAGAGAAACTTCGGCTGTTCACACTCTCTAAGTGTAGGTTGAGAACCTTAGACTGTTCACACTCTCCAAGTGTTGACAGAGAACCAGATCTTCATGAATGATCTTCACACGAGCAATCTAGAAATATAGGAGAAAGAGTGAAGAAACACAAAACACACAGAGATCTTACCTTTGAGTAACCTTGTGAACGTTTCACACTCCACCAGGAAAAAATCTCTCTCAAACACTCTCTCACATTCTCTCCTTCAATTTCCATTTAAAAATCATGAAGACCAAATGATAAAAAAATTAAGGGCTAGTTTTTAGTGGACCTTTTATATAAAAGACACAAAAAAATCATCCATAAAACTAAAGTTTTTAATTTTGAACATACACGATCATACTATTTAATCATATATTCGTATGTATGAACAATTCAAATACTGTTGCGTACGAACTCTTTGTGAATCGGTATGAAATCATTTTGTAGACGATTATCATCCTGTACGAAATAAGATCGTCTGGTACGAACAAAAAAATTTCAAATTTTATCTGTACGAAAAGTTAGGATGAAATGAACGAGAATAAAAATTGAGGCATTCATCATGGAATGAAATTAAATATCATCCGTATGATCTTCTTCTAAGGACAGAATAGAGGTGTTCATCCTGGGATGAAATTAAATATCATCCGTACGATCTTCTTCCAAGGACAGAATAAAGGCATCTGTCCTAGAACTAAATTAAATATCGTCCGTATGATCTTCTTATGTGAACAAAATAGAGGACATCCTCCCTGTGCAAAATTAATTATCATCCGCATGATCTTCATATTTAGACAAAATAGAGTCGATTGTCCTAGTACGATCAAAAAATATCATACGTATAAACTATACTTAGAAAATTTTTTGTCATTTTTGTTTGTTCCATTACTCATTGGGGAAAATAACTGACCAGATCATCCCATACAAAAGGGTATCATACAGTACGATTAGTTTAAAAATATGAATTTTAAAACTCTTTCCCGATGTGTGTGTGCTCAGTTACTCAATTATAATCAAACTCTCTTTGACTCAATAAAATAAAAAATACATACTTCAATTACAATAAAATCTAAACTAGTCTTGATTTGAAGTCTTTAACAATCGGAGTATAATTTTCATGAAATGTTAGTACACATAGGAGCAAAAACAATTCTTCTAAAATATGTTAGGACAAATAATAATTAAATCAATAAACTTTGGAATCATTAAAAATATATAGGTTGCAAGAATATCAAACATGCATAGCAACTATCTCAACAATCTCCCCCTTTTTGATGATGAAAAAATAATTATTATTTGAATAAAATTGACAATCCTAAAATTCTCCTTAACTCCCCCTAAATGAATAAGCATGAGAATATAAGGGAATTTCTATTAATAACAATTCAATTTTTTTATTTCTAGGGGTGGCTCTCATAGCATAGCAGTTAGTTTTTTATGGCACATGACAAACATTTTATTTCACTAAATAATTAATAAGTTACAAACTGATTAACACAAGAGAAAAAAATAAACAAAGTAAAATAAGGGTTCTAAAAAACCCAGAATTATGCTTACAACCCTATTACACTTCTTTACTTTTCTCTACTCTAAAATAAGACTCTAGATATAAGAACATGAGTTACACTCTCTCTAAGATAACTCACACATTGACACATGTTGAGATAGTTGCTACTTAGTTCTTACCTTTTTGATATTCTTGCAACTTGCATGTTTTTTATGATGCCAAATATTATTGCTTTGATTACTATTTTTCCTAACATATTTTGGAAGAATTGTTTTGTTCTTGTGTGTACTAACATTTCAGGGAAATCATACTCTAGATTATTGAAGACTTGAAATCAAGATCAGTTTAGAGTTTATTGTAATTAAAGTATGTATTTTTCATTTTATTGAATATGAGAGAGTTGATTGTAATTGAGTAACTGAGCACACACACATACTCACCGGGGGAGACTTTAAAATTCACATTTTTTAAACTGATCGTACTGTACAATATCTGTTCATACATGATGATCTGATAAGTTATTCTTCCTAACGAGTAGTCGAATGAATAGAAATGAAAAATTTTTTAAGTATGAATCGTACTATACAAACTTAGTTCGTACATGCCTTCTGGAGTATAAAATGAGCGGGTCCCTTTTCGCTTAAAGTTAATTTTTCCAAGTATGGATCGTACTATACAAACCTAGTTCATATAATCCTTCTAGAGTACGAAATGGATGGGTCCTTGTTTACTCAAAAAATTAAATTTTCTATGTATGCATTGTACTGTATGAATCTAGTTCGTACATGCCTTCTAGAGTATGAAATTGTGAGGTCCCATTTCATCCCGACATTTCATTCAAACAAATTTTGAAATGTTTATAACTAATCGTATCAGATAATGACATCATCATACATATGCCATCCAGAGTACAAAAAATTGGGGTTTCCTTTTCATACTAACAAACTAAAAAATAAAAAATTCTAATTGTTTGTCCAGGACAAACATAGTTCGTACCTGACGATGATCGTGTTTAAAATACTTTCTTATCGATTCACAATAGGTTCATATGTAATAGTATTTGAACTATTCATACATACAAAATTTGATCGTACTATACGATCGTGTATGCTCAAAATTAAAAATTTTAGTTTTCTGGATAAATTTTCATGTCCTTTGTATAAAATGTGCACAAAAAACTGAAGTAAAAAGCCTTGTCTTCATGATTTTTCAAGTTCAATTGAAAGAGAGAGAGTGTGAGAGTGTTTGAGAGAGATTTCTTATAAGTGAAGTATAAAGGATTCACAAGATAACTCAAAGGTAAGGATCTCTTTGTAGTTTTGGTCATCACTCTTTCTATTATCTTCCTAGATTGCTCATGAGATGATCTTTGAAGAAGATCCAGTTCTCTACTAACACTTGGAGAGTGTGAAAGGAAAAAGGTTCTCTGCTTACACTTGGAGAGTGTGAAAGGAAGACGGTTTTCTGCCAATACTTGGAGAGTATGAAAGGATGATAATTCTCTGCTGATACTTCGCGAGTGTGAAAGGATGATGATTCTATGCCGCATTGGAGATTGGTGGAAGAGAGGTTTTTTGTAAAGTCTTCTCTGCCTTGCTGTGGGGGAAAAAGAAGAGTTTCTGTGGTAATAATGCAATACCTGAAGAGGGAGTCTTCAGGGAGTGGATGTAGGTAATTTTTGATCGAACCCTATAAATTCTTATGTCTTTTAATTTCCAAATTTTAATTGCTATAAGTTATTTTCTATGGTTGAAAAGTTTTATTTTGAAAGTTTAAATTAACTTGCTTTAAGAATAAAAAAATTTTAAATTTAAATCCAAGATAATTTTTAAATTACCAATTCACCCCCTCTTGGTTAGCATTGGGACATTAATTTAGGTTTAACAACCTAATCAAGATTCAATAAGAATCAACAAGTGGTATCAGAGATTTGTTTCAAAATTATAAATTTAGACTATTTTTTGATAAACTAGAATAGCTACTTTTGGAAATCAAAATACACCTGATGGGTATTCAATCACTAGACCTACTTTTTTTATAACATTTGATTTGATTTTTATAAAACACTCATGTCTACTTTTTGCAATCACTAAACTTTTGCATGTGGATTTTAGTTCAAGAAGGGTATACAAAACTAACTAGATTGGTTAATGGCAATAGAGTTGAAACACCCTTTGCTAAATGGACTATAGAATAACGTGAATTAGCACAGTTAAACACTAAATACTTAAATGATTTTTTTGTGCACTTAAGTCAGAAGATTACATGCGAGTTTCCACTTGCAAAAGTGGAAAGCACATATGGGATAGACTTTGTATTACTATGAAGGGACTAATAAAGTAAGGCAATCTAGACAAAACATCTTATTACATAACTATGAATTGATTCGTATGAAATCATACCAAATGAATCTATTTCTAAAATGTATCACTCATATAGTCACTTCCTTGCTTGAATTAGATAGGGAATTAATGAGTGAAAGAATTCACCAACTTGTGCTTAATGGTCGATAATCTTGATTAGTCAGATCAAGAAGAGGTATGTGACTTGACCTATAATAAACTATTAAAAGTTTATGAAAGAATTCATGATGCATATAGAAAGCTTAAGAAAATGTATGCTAATTTAAATTTAGAAATGCTTCAACTGCAAAGAGAGCATAAAATTCTTAGGAAAGATCACGCATTGATAGATAACAATCACATGAGCTTACTTAATAAATTTGATAACTTGAACAAAAAGAATGATCTTTTAGAATCATCTTATGCTCAATTAGAAAAAGAATTTAAGGATTTTAAGGATGAATTAGAAAGTAGAGAGCATTATTTAAAATATGATATTAATATATTGAAAGATGTAAACACATTTTTTAAGTTGAAAGTGAAACTCTCGAGAAAAATAGGATACCCGTAATACTAGAAGATTTTATAAATCCTAGTTTTAGGTCAAAAATTTTACAACCCAAGTAGAGATAGATTTACTATAAAATTTTGAGAAACCCATTTCCTGGAGTAAAATGTTATTCTTGTGGCATGATTGGACATATAGCATACACTTGTACTTTAGATAGGAAAACTCATTTAGTGTGGAAACCTAAGATGCATAACTCAAGTCATATCATACATGCATCTAGTTTTATTTTGCCAAAAGTTGAACCCAAACTTGTTTGGGTTCCCAAGTCTAACATTTAATTATTTTGTAGGAACGCTCTCAAACAAGGCCTCATGAGAGTATTTCATACCTAGACAGCGGTTGCTCGAAGCATATGACTGGAGACACTAAGCAATTTATATCACTGGAAGCCAGAAGTGGAGGCAAGATTACACTTGGAGATAACACCATTAGAAAAGTGGTTGGATCAGGTATAATTGGAAACTTGCAAAATTTTTTCATAGAAAATATATTGCTTGTAGAAGGCTTAAAGGATAATTTGTTAAGTATAAGTCAGCTCTATGATAAAGGGTATAATGTAAAACTTTTTCCCACTAGCTGTATTTTAAGCCTGAATGATAATGATATTTTGCATGAAAAAGGATAAATAATGTTTATATACTATATTTGAATTATTTTTTAGTTCCTAATGCTTTTCGTTTGAAAATTATTTCTGATGATTCATGGTTATGGCATAGGAGACTTTGTCACCCTAGCAAGAAAAATCTTAGAAAAATTATCCAAAAGGATTTGGTTAGAGGTATACCAAAACTAGAATTTACTAAGGATCACCTTTGCGATTCATGTCAATTAGAAAAACATGTGAAGTCCTGTTTTCAATCCAATAAAGATCTTATAACTAGTAAACCTTTGGAGATTATTCATATGAATCTTTTTGGACCGGTTAATAGTGTTAGTCTAGGAGGAAAGGTATACGGATTTGTGATTGTGGATGATTTTTCAAGATTAATATGGGTTAAATTTTTATTTCATAAGAGTGGAATATTTGAGTAATTTAAAGATTTTTTGACTTTTATTCATAGAAAATTAGAGTGTGATATTTTAACAATTCAAAGTGATCTTGACGGTGAATTTAAAAATAAAAAATTTGAGGATTTTTTAAAGAAAAAGGAATTGATCATAATTTTTCTGTACTTAGAACCCCTCAGCAGAATGGGATAGTCAAAAGAAAGAACAGAACATTAATTGAAGCTGCTGGAGCCATGTTGGTTGAATATTCACTTCCTAAATATTTTTGGGATGAAGTGGTTAGCACTACATGTTATGTTTCGATTATGGTGAACATCATATCAAAATTAGATAAAATACCCTACGAGCTTCTTAAGGGAAGAATATCTAATTTGTTTCATTTGCTTGTTTTTGGATGTAAGGTGTTCGTATATAATAATGGAAAATCTTCTTTAATAAAGTTTGATCCAAAATCAGATGAAGGAATTTTCTTGGATACTCAAATGTTGGAAAATCTTATAGAGTATTTAACAAAAGAACTTTGGTAGTTGAGAAGACCACACATTTTTTATTTGATGAATCTAGAATTTTAGGAGAGCCAATTTTGGTAGAATATGATTTAGAGAATAACTCCCAAAGGATTGAGAATGTTAATTTAAACGAAAATTTGGAGATAGAAAATCCGTTGCCTAGAGATTTAAGATTTTCTAAAATCCACCCTAAGGAATTAAATTTAGGTGTATCTAGTGAGGATGTTAGGACTAGGCATGGACTAAGCAAAGAAGTTAATTATTATATCATTATTTCAATGATAAAACTCACAAATATAAATCAAGTACTTTCGTATGAATTTTGGATATTGACAATGCAAGAAGAATTAAATTAATTTATGAGAAATGATGTTTGGGAATAATTACAAGGCTAAAAGATCAAATTATTATTGGAACTAAGCAGATTTTTAAAAATATAATGAACCACTCAGGAGTTGTCATTAGAAATAAGACTAGATTGGTGGCTAAGGGGTATAATCAAATTGAAGGGATTTATTTTGAGGAGACTTTTGCTCCTATAGCGAGACTTGAAGTAATTAGGATTTTTTTAGTCTTTGCCTATTTTAGAGGATTCAAATTGTTTCAAATGGATGTTAAATGTGTCTTTTAAATGGGGTGATTCAAGATGATATTTATGTTGAACAACTTACAGGTTTTAAAAATTCAAAATACATAAATCATGTTTTTAAATTGAAGAAGGCATTGTATGGATTAAAACAGACACCTAGGGCTTGGATGAGAGGTTGAGCACTTTCCCACTTGAGAGATCTTTTGAAAAATGAAGTGTGGACACATCTCTTTTTGAAGAAACTGGGAGACGATATACTCATTATACAAATTTATGTTGATGATAACATCTTTGGATCTATAAATAAAAATCTTTGTGATAATTTTTCTAAAATAATGAACAGTAAATTTGAGATGAATCTAATGGGAGAACTTAGTTACTTTCTAGGTTTTAACATTAAGAAAATTGAGGAAAGAACATTTCTTAGTCAGTCAAAGTATGTTAAGGACGTCCTCAAGAAATATGAAATGGATAATGCTAAACTTTTTAGTACACCTATGAGTTCCTCCGTTCAGTTAGATAAGGACCCAAAGGAAAAATCTATTGATAAAAAGAAATTTAGTAGAATTATTGGATATCTGTTTTACTTGACTGCTAGTAGACTCAATATTATATTCAGTATTTTTTATGCTAGATTTTAATGAAATTCAAAAAAATTATATTTGACAGTAATAAAAAAGATTTTGAGATATCTCTTGGAAACTCAAAACTTAGGGATTTGGTATCCTAAGTTTAGCTCTTCATTTAAAATAATTAGATATTCAAATTCAAACTTTGTAGGTTGTAGGGTTGATTGAAACAGTACATCTAGAACTTGTCAATTTATAAAAAAATCTTTAGTTTATTGGTTAAGTAAAAAATAGAATTCCATAGCTCTATCTACTATTGAAGCTGAATACATTGCCTTAAGAAGTTGTGTGGCACAAGTTCTTTGGTTGAAATAATAGTTGATTAATTTAGGATTTTCAATAGGATCTTTGTGTGTTTTCATTTTTGTTTTTCAATGTGCTTGTTTATGTAAGTGTATTTTTATTTTTGTTTTATGTTTTGTGTGATTTTGAAATGTTTTCAAATATTGGATTTCCTGTTTCTGATTGATCATGTGAATTTTTCTAAGTGCTTTATTTGTACTGTATGAAAATATTTTCATCCCGTACGAATTCTGTAGCATGTAAATTATTGTTTTGGACTAGTCGCATAAATTTTTGATTTTTCAATACATATCATACTGTATGATATTTATATCATTCCAGACGATTTGTATTACTTCTTATGTACGTATGTAGACGGTTATACATGCAGAATCAGTTATTATAACCGATAGTACGTATGAACTTTTAGTTCGTACATACAAACCACGTGTCGTTCAATATGGGAGACAAACCTAACAGACTTTAAAATGATCTTAGATAATTGATCATCCCGGACGAAAGTTTGGTAACTTGCAAGATTATGAAAAGTCATTTCATTTTGAATGCATTCATTCGTACATACAAAAGTTTTTTATCTTGTAAAAAATAATTATCAAACTATACGAACCCATGTTCGTACGTACAAAAGATCATTTTTCTTTAAATTTAAAAGTTTAAGTTTTCATTTTCATTCACTATAACAAGCCTCTTTCAACCCTTCTCTCTTAGCAATAGCCAGTTCAAGCAAGCATGGTAGAGTCACTAAGAAAACATCTTCCAAGAGTGGAGATGAAAACTTTCTATCTAGAGCAAATGATGATTCTTGTCTTAGGTTTGTCTCTGCTAAGATTACTCATTCTAGACTATTACTTCGAGAAGACATTCACTCTCAAGAAATGCCTCTTTTTGCCACCACTCAATTTGCCTTCATCATGACTTTGGTTCATGCCTACAACAAAGAAACATTTCACTATTTTTTGGCAAACTTGACGTTTAGTGAGGATGAGAGTAGGATAGGATCTTATGACCTAAAGAAAAGGGTAGAAATCACAAAGGAAGATTTGGGAACCTTTCTACACTTAAGAACTCAAGGAATTAGAGCACACACATTGACTTCTACATCTAATTTTGACTGGTTTGAAATAAACAAAGTTCTTAGAGGAGTTGAACAAGTAAGTCATTTTCCTAGGGTCTATACCTTAAACCAAATTGCAAGGGTCCTTCAGCATGTCCTTAGAACTTATATTATTCCTAAAGCTAGTGACCACATTAACATTACTCCTCTTTTTTCCACTGTTACCTACCTTATCATGATTGGACAACATATAGATAAAGCCCAACTTATTCTTGATTAGATTCATGGCCTTTTTGAAATTGGGCATGTCTCTCATAAAAGGAAGAAGAATATTATTTTAGGACACCTAGTGACATATATCATAGAAAAGAAGTACAATCTTGTTCATCTTGATCCTCTACTTGAAATGCCAATCTACTTCACTGATGCTTCATTTTGGCACTTTTTGGAAAAGGTGACGATTCGAATGAGGATACTGAGGGAGAAGTGGGAGCACCAGTACATGCACCTACTCATGGACCTGATTTTCAGGAGATTATTTAGCACTTTGACCATTTGGAGAGTCATTTTGATCAATATTTTGATCAAATTTAGACTCACCTAAATTAGCAGGATGCATAGTACCGGCAACATATGGGTTCGATCTGAGGTCAGTTCAACTCGGTGAACACCAATGTGGCTATGATGAATAACTATTTTTTTATGTTCAAACAGCCTCCTCCTCTAGACTAGGGCCCCTCAGATTACTAGATGTACTTCTTGTGTGTTGTCTTTGCCAGTCTTTTGAGACGTGATGATCTTAGTGATGATTTTTGTTGTTTTTGTACTTGTGTTTGTTCAGTGATTTTTATACTTGTCCTTTATTCTAGTTTTTATTTTTTTTATATTATTCCTTTTGCTTTTATGTATTGATATCAAAAATACTTTAATATATCTCTTCTTGATATCAATAAAGAAAAATGTCTTGTTTTGATTAGTTACTTTTATTCTTTATGTGAAATGTAAATTTTCTTATATATTATGTAAATTTGCTTATATATTAATCCTGACTTAATTGATCTAAAAAGTGTTATAACATGAACTGCAATACATAAATTATTATGAAATCTAATTTTTTCAAAAATTTAAGTTAATTTATAACTCGATCAAGTTAAGAATATCAATCTCATATTTTTTTATGCATACATAATTTAAATATTATTATTGCAATTTTGATGTATTATTTTTTTTAATTCTCTTTTCAATATAATTATCTTTATACTTAGAGAAGTTTGAATTTTTAGATTATTGATTTTAGAAAGATCAATTAAAAAATGGAGAAATGTACAAGTATACAAAAATTGAAATAATGCGTAATAGTTCGCAAATTGAAAAGAGACATAAAATTAGCCCAAATACAAAAAGATGCATAAAGTGTGTCATAAATATTTAAAAGATGTGCAATGTCCCCAATTGATAATGTTCTTTTCTTTATCTTTTAATCTTCAAATTCAAATCAATCTAATGTTCAATAATATTTCATATTAGAAATTGAATTTAACTAATCTTCATTTCATCAATATTTGCAATAATTCTCCTTATCTAATTGTCTAAAATATTTCATGACCTTGATCTATTTTTCTTATCTATGTAATATTTTAATTTAAATATTTTGAATCTTTATTTTTATCTAATGGACATTAATCTTTTTATTGCAACTATAATTCAATCTCTTTTAAGATCAATTATTAAAGGTTTCTCATATGACTTCTTTCATTTCATCTTTCCCTTCTTTCTTCTTTTTGTTGTTATCAAAAAAGGGGAGAAATATTTTTTTGTGTTTGATTGCGTTGGATTGTTTGGGTTGTTAGTGTTTTTTTATTTTTTTTGTTTGTTCTTTTGTATTTTATGTGCGTTTATTAAAAATTAAAAAAAAAAGACTTATTCTTAAAAGAAATTCTCTTATATTCACATGTTTATTCATTTAGAGAGAGTTAAGAAGAAATTTAGGGTATTTAATTTTATTCAAATAATAATTACTTTGCCATCATAAAAAAGGGGGAGAATGTTGAGATAGTTGCTACTTAGTTCTTTCCTGTTTCATATTCTTGCAACTTGTATATTTTTATGATTCCAAATATTATTACTTTGATTATTATTTCTACTAACATATTTTAGAAGAATTATTTTCCTCTTGTGTGTACTAATATTTTAGGGAAATCATACTCCGGATTGTTGAAGACTTAAAAATCAAGTTCAGTTTAGAGTTTATTATAATTGTAGTATGTATTTTCAAATTTATTGAGTCTGAGAGAGTCTGATTTTTTAAGTAATTGAGCACACACACATATTGGCGGAGAGTTTAAAATTCACATTTTTTAAACTAATCATAATGTACGATATTCATTGGTATATGATGATTTGATCAATTATTCTTCCCGACGAGCAGTCGAACGAATAGAAATAATTTTTATTTTTAAGTATGAATCATATTGTACGACCCCAATTCGTACATGCCTTTTAAAGTACAAAATGGATGGGTCCCTTCTCACTCAATATTAATTTTTCTAAGTATGGATCATACTGTATAAACCCAGTTCGTATATTCCTTCTAGAGTACGAAATGGATGGGACCTTATTCGCTCAAAAAATTAATTTTTCTAAGTATGGATCGTAATGTTCGAATCCAGTTTGTACATGACTTATAGAGTACGAAATTATGAGGTCCCATTTCATCTTGACATTTTGTTCAGTTGAAATTTAAAATGTTTATAATTGATCGTACCGGATGTTAACGTCATCGTACGTATGACATCCAAAGTACGAAATATTGGGGTTCCTTTTCATACCGATGAACTCAAAAAAAATTTCTAACTGTTCATCCTGGATGAACATGCTTCGTACCTGAAGATAATCATGTACGAAGTGATTTCGTACTAATTCACAATAGGTTTGTATGAAATAGTGTTTAAACTGTTCATACAGATAAAATTCAATCGTATTATATGATCGTGTACGCTCAAAATTAAAAAATTTAATTTTCTGGACGGTTTTTCGTGTCTTTTGTATAAAAGATTCACTAAAAACTGACGTGAAAAGTCTTGTCTTCATAATTTTTTAAGTGCAATTGAAAGAGAAAGAGATAGTGTGAGAGAGTATTTGAGTGAGATTTCTTGCAAGTGGAGTGTGAAGGGTTCATAAGGTTACTCAAAGGTAAGGATCTCTTTGTATTTTTAGTTATCACTCTTCCTCGAATCTTTTTAGATTGCTCAACAGAAGATCTTTGAAGAATATTTGGTTCTCTGCAGGCACTTGGAGAGTGTGAAAGGATGAAGGTTCTCTGCCTACACTTAGAAAGTGTGAAAGGATGAAGGTTCTCTGCCTACACTTAGAGAGTGTGAAAGGACAACAGTTCTATGCTGACACTTGGAGAGTGTAAAAGGATGATGGTTCTTTACCGACACTTAGAGAGTGTGAACGGATGATGGTTCTCTACCGCACCAGGGATTGGTGGAAGAGATGTTTTTTTAAAGGCTTTTTCACCTTGTTGTGGTGGTAAAAGGAGAGTCACTCTGGTAATAGTGCAATACCTAAAGAGGGAGTCCTCATGGAGTGGATGTAGGTCGTGTTTGACCAAACCACTATAAATTCTTGTCTCTTTTAATTTCTACATTTTAATTACTACAAGTTATTTTCTGTGGTTGAAAAGTTTTATTTTGAAACTTTAAATTAACTTGCTTTGAGAATCAAAGGTTTTCAATTTTAAATTCAAGAGAATTTTTAAATTACCAATTCACCCCCCTCTTGGTTAGCCTTGGGACTTTAGTTTATGTTTAACAACCTAATCAAGATTCAATAAGAATAAACAACACACACTCACACAATGTAACTCTACTATGTGCCAACCACTTTACAAGAAGTGTAATGCTACTATTTATAGTTTAGCATATTAACTGAATGAGCATTGTGATATTGGCTTGGTAACACTACGTCATTACTAAACTGACACATTGGTTTACTAGTAGTAACTTCAGTTCACTAGTCCAACTCACTCTCACTATGGTGCTGGGTGATTTGGCACAGTGGCAATTCGATTCAACACTATAGGGCTTTGATGCAATGTTATAATGCTGACTAGATAGCACTTTGGTGATAAGCTCTCCAATAGAATTTTGTAAGGTCTTTACTATGGTTTTTAAGGTGTGGCGCTACGACGTTGAAGATGTGTCATTGTTAACCTAAAGGTATGACACTACGACGCTGAAGGTGTGCTATTGTTGTGCTGAAATGAGTCCTCTCACTATTGATGCTACTTTTATGGAGATATAGGATGGTTTAGTTTTCTTGATTTTCACTATTTTATTGCACCAAACATATGGATTACATGCACAAATTACACAATGAAGGTCGCTTGGAATGAATATTATTTATCTTATCACAACTCTAAATTATGAGTAGTTTAATTCTTTTTATGTGTCTTCAATAGTCTAGAGGCATAAGAATTTACCTTCTAGTGGTGCTACAAAACATACCCAAACCTCTCAAGGAAACTTCATTAAAAACCTAAAAACCATCAAAATCAGATGATATGGTCAGAACTAGAGACGACACCAAACATTCCTTCAACATTTAAAAACTAGACTCACACATAGGTGTCTAGTCAAAAGATAGAACCTTCTTGTTTAACATCATCAAAGCGGTAATAATCAGTAAAAAAATACTTAATAAACATCCTATAATAATACGCCATGTTAAAAAAATTATGAACTTATAACACTGAAGTCGGCCTTGACCAATCAACTACTAACTGAACCTTCTAAAGATCCACATATATTCCATTACCACTTGCCACATGACTTAGAAATGTTATATAATTTTGCCAAAATTAACACTTTATAAACTTAGCATAAAACTGATGTTTCCTTAGAGTCTCTAAATCCTACCTCAATTATTTTTCATGATCTTCTTTAGTTCTTGAAAACCAATATATCATTAATAAAACTATAATGAACTGATCCAAATATTCTCTAAATAATTGATTCATTAAATCCATGACTACTTATGGTGTATTCATCAACCCAAAAGGTATAAGCAAAGACTCATAGTGATCAAAAGATGTATTGAAAGCTATCTTTAGCACATCTTTTACCTTCACTCAAAATTAGCAATACCTAGATCTTAAACCCATCTTTGAAATATCTATACCTTATAATTAATTAAATAAATCATTGGTCCAATTTAATGGATACTTATTCTTGGTGATCTCTTATTCAGTTCTCGATAATTTATAAACATCATTTTTGACCTATCTTTCTTCCTTACAAATAATATTGGTGCACCTCAGGGAGATACACATAATCTAATAAAATTGTCATACCCAAGTTTCTTTTGGAAGAATTAAAAATATGAATATAATTATCTCATCCTCAATGTAGAATACACAAGAGCTGACTAATTCATCCAAAAACAATTAAATAACATAAATGTCCATCCATATTTCCCATTACAGGAGAATTGTATACAAATAATCTAGTATAAATCATTATACACTTCAAAATATAAAGGAACTAAACTAACAAAATACCTCAATTCAACTATCTCCTAGTGGTCTCTATCAACTCCTACTCAACTAGCTCTTCTCTATATAATCTGGGAGCTTCAACTTATGTTTTGATGATTACAAATATTATTGGCTGACTATTTAGTTAATCCTCATATTTATTTTGCATGCATTTTTTCGATGTGTACTAACATTTTAGTTTCAACATACACCGAGCATCATCAAATAATTATGGGACAAGCTTGGGTTGTATAGGTTTGATTTGTTTGAAAGAGTTTAAAATTTTATTTTATTTTCTTGAGTTAATCAATATAAAAATATGTATGTTAGCTTAGCAATCGCACACACACATACTTGGGGGGGGGGGGGGGGGGGGGGGGGGGGGGGGGGGGGGGGAGTGAAAAAAAAAGATTTTAATTTTTTTTGTTAAATTGTATTATACGATCAACTTAAATAGAAATTAACCAAAATGATTAATTAAAATAAAAATAAAATTTAAATATAACTAATGATATAATATGACCATAGATCGCATTTGACAATTCTATAAACAAAAAACCCATCATCAAAGGGCTACCAACAACTTCACTGCACCAGAGAAGGTGAATGAGATTCGAATACTCCACCGCACTGAGTTGCTAAAAGGAATTGGCTACTCCACTGCACTAGGGAAGGGAAAAGGGATTCAGGTACTCCATCGCACCGGGTTGGTGAAAGGGATTTTGGGTTTCAGTCACACCGAGGGTGGAAGTGATTTTTGTGATGACTTCTTTGCTTTGTCGAGGAAGCTAAAGTAGAGACACTAAATTTTTTAGTTCAATACTTAAAAATGATAACTCCAGGGAGTGGATGTATGTCAAGTTAACTGAACCACTATAAATATCTAGTTTATCTTTTCATTTTTCTTTTCACGTTTGCTTTATATAGATTTTTTTTTCTTTTGCATATTTATTTTCTATGATTGGTTTGTGGTTGATGATTACTGAGATACATAATTTGTGGTTGATTATGCTTACTTCTTTGTTGAAAAAGAATAAAAAAATTTTGAAAAAGAAAAATAATAAAAATAAATAGATATAATTATCAATAATTGTTTTAAGATTTTACTTCCGCACAAAAAAAATTGATTTTAAATTTAAGTTGTTAAATTGGTTTAATTTCAAAAAGGGATTTTTGAAAGAAAATTTTCAAAACACCAATTCACACCCCTCTTGGTGTGATGTTGTTTTATAGTTCAAGTAGTTTCACAACCATCCTTTAAGCATTCATTTTCTGTTTCTTGAATGTGTAGATACTTCATAGAGTATGCAATGAGTTGCTCAGTAGGCTATCCTAGAATTATATTATATAAATCTATGTCCATATTTGCATTATACAAATAAAAGGTTTGAATAACATCTATAGAATAACATAAAATAACTTTTTATTGTAAATTATGAACAACAGAATTTATGTGCTTATTGGTTTACATTATAAGAAGAATGATATATGTATGTTTTAAGCTTGAATAATCATAAAAAAATAACCTTTCATAATTGTTACTTAAACTTGAACATTGTAAACATTAATATACACTTATGTTTATACTTTCACATTAGTGTTAGAGTGAACTCATTAAAAAAATATCACTTGTAATTTTATAAAGCATCAACGTATACTTGTTAACTAAATTTATTTTTTACTTGTACTTATTTCATTTAATAGAATATACAACATATAATTTATGATGTGCACATATCTCAATGCCTAATCATATCTCCATTTCTAGTTATGCCTCACAATGTAAACCAACATGCTCATACTAGATAAAGGAGACCTAGCCTGATTGCCCTTATAAATCCATTTTCAATTACAACTCTCTTGAATCACTCACATCTACACACAAAACATATGGAGTTTGAAGAATAATCATAATAGAACTAAACAAAGTAGAAATTTATATGGACCTTATCATATTACTTATAGTGCACTTTAACATCTCCCATGTCACATATGTAATACGACATGACATGCACAAGTAATAATTAACCTATTTTACATTTATAATCAGTATTTAACATGAATATAAACATTAATAAATTATCACATGTATGATGTTCCAAGAGGTAACACATGTATAATTTTCATACACACTTGACATTTTCCATTTGAAAATCCATTCATAAGGAAGATTTAAAATATCTTTTTAAAACTTTTAATGAAATGTATTCAATGTCTAAAATTCCACATTTAACATGAAATACTCCAAAATTTGAATAGATAAAACTAACCTCCAAAAAGTTTATTTCATATAATTATAATAATCAAAATGAGACATTTTATGACATATCAAAATTCAGATGGTGAAATGTTTATTATACTTATTAAAATCACATTTTACACCATAAAATTTTGTACAAGTATCAAAATGAATTTAAAAATAGGGTATTGGATGCCTACCTTGTACTTGATAACTTCTTAAATAGATCAGATGGACAAACTTTGTACTTTGGACTTCAAATTCCCCTATCTTATTTCTCTCTTTCTTATCTTCTCTTTCTTCTTTGTGATACTTGAGGTGAGGGTGAGGGTAAAATGAAATTGGCTTTGGATATTTATATAAAAACTCATTTCAATGCTCAGTATTGTGATGCTCTAACATGCAGTGCTGCAAAGTTTAGCAAAAGTATTATATATGATCCCCAAAAGTGAGCTTTGCACCACAACACTTGTTATTTAGTACCACAACACTCCCTACACCTAAGATTTTTGTACTATCCAAAAAGATAGCCCGGCGCTACAACATCATCCAGATTAGTGCCACTATGCCCCCAATGCCTCTTGCAAACTTAGCATTTCTTAAATTCCATACTTCAATTCTTTTTTAAATTTATAATAAATTTGAATTTAACATGCACAAGGAGGTTATGAAATTCTTACAAGTTTTGTAGAAATTGATATTATAGAGTCCTCTATCCAACAATTCTTATAATTGAATATACAATCTTGAAATTGCTTAGGTGTCATTCTATATAGAGCTTGTGTAATCGGACATGTACTTGACACTACATCAATTACTCCACCTCTCTCTCAGTAGGTAAACTCTTTCATACTCAACCAGGATCTTATCCTTTCTAGAAATGATATGTTAATAATGTAGAATGAGCAAGAACATTCTCATTAGGCTACATGAAACCTATTAAAAAATTTAATATTCAATATTTAAACAAAATTATGCAATATTCCAAATATGGACTTATAAAGTTTCAACTTAAGCAACATAGCGTTTGAAAAATATTCTATCACTAAAATGATTACAACATTACAAATTGTGTCAACAATAATTATGTAGTATGAACATGTCAAAAGCAATACATAAATATTTCTTAAATATGAAGATGATATCAAAACATAGCATATGAGAAAACATAACATGTAATATATAAATTCACAAGGCATATTTTTGAAAGCATCCTTATACCTCCACTTCCACTTAAATCTCCACTTGATCATATTAACCCAATTTGGTAATTCTCCTAATAGCTTAACTTCCAAATGTATCTTTACTTATTCATCTCACATCTATTTGGGCTTATCATATTCATAAATAAAGAAATTATATGTGTGAACAAGTCTTTATAGCTCCACTTTTATGACACATAACATAAAACAACTGCGACTTGTATCACCTCCTTCCTTACTCCACCACATATCCTCCAACATATGATGTTAACATATAAATATCCTTACATGAACATAGAAACATCAACATATTCAACATATATGATAAAAATTTAACATTATTTATGAATACATAAAAATTTTACATGTACCACAATTTTAGTAGTGGTAGTGGATAAAACTTGTTTACATATTCAATAGAAATAAATAAGAAACTCATTCATGAGAAACATGTATAACATTATTTTGAAGCATTTATTGTACTGTAACAATGTGTAGAAATGTTAGCATCCTCAAAAAAATAGTTAAAATAGTGTATTAATCAAATCATTGGTGAAAATTCATAATTTTTCTTGTCAACGTGACTAGAATGTTTTATTCTATAATATACAAAAATTTATATAGTGAAAATTTTCCATATCTTCATAAATATTTTTTTGTGTCACCTCAATTCAAACGAAACTCCAAAAATATCCATATATATATATATATATATATATATATATATATATATATATATATATATATATATATATATATATATATATATATATATATATATATATATATATATATATATATATGTGTGTGTGTGTGTGTGTGTGTGTGTGTGTGTGTGGTGTGTGTGTGTGTGTGTGTTGTGTGTGGTGTGTGTGTCGAAATTTAAATCTAAAGCATGATATCATTAATTTACCTCGAGATGAATAATTTCCTGAACTGGCTTGATAGGTGAAATTTTCTATAGGACCTCCGAATCCCAAATTACTCTCTTTAAAATCTCTCCTATCTTAGATAATATTCTTTAAATCTCAAAGAAAATATTCCAAAAAAAGGAAGTGCACATGGATATTTATAAACTTGACACCCCAATGTTATAATCCCTAGTAGAGTAGTGTTTCTAGCAAAAAATTTCAAAACTCAAAATAGAGTCCTTGGTGTTGTAGCTCTACTTTTGAGCATTGTAATGCCCTACTTAAAGTGTTGTTATGATTACAAATGGTAGCACTCTAGCACCACCTTTATAGTGCCATAGAACCACCAAGGGTAGACCTTAACTTAATAATTTCATTCCAATTTCAAATCATAAGTCCACTTTTTGATCCAAATAGACATAAACATGACTGTAAATATTTTATAAAAAATTAATAATACTTTACAAAATCATAAATCTTATCAGGTTTAATTTAGGTTATCTAATGATCCAATCACTATAGGAGCAATTATTACACCCTCAACTATATTTTTATCCATTCTAAATCATAAAAATAAAATGAAATTAATTTTTAAAGCAATAAAAAATAGCATGATTTCTATCTTGATTGTATTTTTTTAAATTAATATAAATAATCTAAGTTTTAGCCCGAGAATTAATTTAACATATATGTTCATCATGTTAGACTTAAAGAGATGGCTTGTCAGTAAGAGCTTATCAAACTTATATCATGTTATGGTCTTATGATTATATATATACCTCTTGTCCATTCTATGGTAGATAACTTAAAAGCACCTCATATATGCCTTGCTCATGTTAGTTAGCTCTATAATGTGTCAATCACCTATCTCTCCATTTGTGAATTACACCTCAATTTCCAAATATGAATAAGTAGTTTAGTGCATTCTACATCTAGATTAAAATGTAATTCCAAACTGTTAAGCTTGTTAATCATAATATGATTAAGATTTAAGTCCCTCTTATTTATATTTTAAAATGTAGAAGACCCATCCTCTTCCTCCTGTCTAGCTTTTAGAGCAAATATATATATTTTTTAATTAAGTTAACTACTATTAGTGTGGTATTATGACTTCATATGAGCTTTCCCTTTATATGATTATTGAATATAAGCTCCATATATCTTCATAGAAGTAGATTTATGACTTCTAATTCCTCCAAGTTTATGAAATTTCCTTATATGACTCAATTCATGGTTGCTAACAACATTCCTCCTTATCAAATTAGATTACCCACGACCTTTATATAAGTAGACTAGGGGGATAACCTAGAATGATGTAACCATGTGATCTTGATAAGCATCTTCCTCTCATCCCTTACGTTAGATTATATCTAAATTAATCCTTTTATTCTTGTAGGTTAGTCCCATTTTGTGCATACAATTTAGGTATATGAAGGCCCCGTAGATAGAAGACCACATGTTTGCTGAGAATGATCTTTAGTTCAGATTGCATAACTACCTTCTTTGAGTAATTAGCTTAAGGACTTTGACATCCTAGGAATCATGAGAGCATGATCAAGTCTATCTTCAAAGGATTTATATTAGATTATCATAATTAGAATATAAATGCATACTCTTTCTTTCTTAGGTTTAGGTTATATTGTTAGTCAACCAAATTTATTTGTTCTAAAAATCCTAGGATTGAAGGCTTGCACCTTTAAGTATTCTCTAAAAGATACCATCATCAATTCGCTCTACCTATTCAAACATTAACTAATCCTTAATTGAGATATTTCTCATATATATTTAGGGTGTAATTAACCATACAATCTTCCTCCTTTAGAATATCATGATCCCAAAAATTTAAATAAACTTATTTAAATTTGTAGTTCATTCAAATATGTGTTACACCTACCTGATCTACCTTCTATAGATATTATGGGTTTATATAGTGAATCATATATAAAAACCCTCTACTATAGTCCATAAGAACTAATTTGAGGTGTAGGATTTTTCTCTTTCTCTAGAGTTTTCTTATATTCTCTTAATATTTAAACTATTACTTCATTAGCATGTACTTGGTATCATATTTATACTCTGAATCTTATTAATTAATTTTGAAAATTAGAATATCAATTCTAATAAATTTCTCGTAAATGCTAATATATATAATTTAATTTTGGATGATTCTAATTTGTAGAAAGTTTAGTTCTAAAATGGAGACTAATAAGGAAATCAAAATTTAATTGCATTTTGTGCTTAGAGTAACCTTTACTCAGTCAATTATATCCTTTATAAATGTAGGCAAGAAAATCAAGTTTGATGATGCTAATAATCAAGCTATAAACACTCTTTTCAATCTGCTTTCTATTTATGCAACCACTTTTTCTCCCCCTCAGAGGAAGGAGCCCAAATGATATCTTACTATATGTCACTGCTTACATATAATAAACTTGATTTATTGCCTTATTATTTTGATGAAGTTTGGGTATTGATACCTACAAACCCCTTGTAACATTCAATAGGAATTGAAGTAATAGATGTGGACCAGGGACATATTCCCATGGGTTCAGTATGTTAGTTTCTCATTATGATGCAAGACCGGCCAACTTCCTTTC